>JAJIBD010012745.1:0-44701 GCA_021461705.1 Cryptotis parvus | reverse complement strand
CTACACCCAGCAATACTTAGGTGACCAGTAGCGCTAGGGGTTTAACAATGGCATCTCCATGAAAGGTATGCGTGCACTCTAGTCTTTGAAACCATTTCTCTGATTGAGTTCTTTGTTCATGTTTGGGGGGGAGATGGGGGGAGAATGGGTTCGAGGCACACTTATTACTCCTGGCTCTCTGTTCGGGCCTTGAACCTGAGTCCACAGCGTGGTTCTACCTGCTGGATGCTCCGGAAGGCCTCTCTCTCCTGTTAGGTTTCTCTGCAGTCCCAAACAGATCAGCCTTGAGAGGTACCTGTGAAGACCCCTGAGGAAGCATAATTGGAAATTAGGGCTTTAACGTTTTGTTGGATGCAGAATATTCCCCTGTATGGTACCTGTGATAACTCTTAAGTATTTTGCTGATATCTCCCTTGAAACCTGTCTTGAAGAATGTTAACTGACAGCCCCTAGCTATAGCTATAGGGCCTTTGGGACTGGCTGCACTAGGAGCCATGGTCTTACTCTCCCTGGTCAGCTTGCTGCCAGTAACTGAGCACAGCAAGAGACTAGGCTGCTTCATTTGTTTTCAACATGGAACTTCTCAGTAAGGACACCGAAGCTCCCCAAGTGACCCTACTTTGAGGGTCACACAGTTGATAGACCTGCATTGCAGCTGTCAGGTTTTGTATTCTTCCCCTATTCCTGCTGCTTCTCTTAGTTCCTGTAGACTTACCTCAAAAGGATTTCTTAGCTTGGGCATTCTTCACAGAGAACCTGATAAGACACACACGCAGGTGCTGTATTTAAAAAAAAAATTAAACTCTAGTCAACGCATGTCTGTTTTCAAGAAAGAAGAGAAATTCTCAAATGAGTAGTAAAAATTGCTGCTCTTACCAGTTTTAGGAAGACCATCTTCCATGTTTATTTTTGTGTTAGTTTTCTCACGTATGTCAGAAAGAAATTAAGTATTGTCATTTTATTTCTCTTCGTTGGTTTCTTGGGTCATTTCAGATTTGCTCCTGGTGTAGCCCGTGGTGCTAGAACTCAAGCCTGAGGCTCCCACCCACAAAGAATGCATTCCAGACCTTTGCGCTGCCTCCACGACCCACAATATTTTTTACCCTTTTTCTCCTTCATCTCCATGACTTTTTATTGGCCTTTACCGAGCTGTGCAGAGCCTGTACTTGCATCTTGTAATTTTATGTTATTTTACCTGGACAAGGCTTTGCTTATAGGTAATCAGGTTTCTGTAATTCAGACTGCTTTGTCTATAAACTGATTTTTTAGAAAAGAATCAGCAGCATTTGCTGTTTTAATGACCGAAATTTAAAGTTCTGAACTTTATCATTGAAGCAATAAAGGATTATATTTATTTGCCAGATAAAGTCTTCAGGTTTTTTTCCCCTACATGCTGCTCATTTGTGGGGTTTTTTTTTTTTTTTTTTTTGCTTTGCTTTTTGGGTCATACCTGGTGATGCTCCAGGGGGTTACTCCTGGCTCTGCACTCAGGAATTACTGCTGGTGGTGCTCGGGGGACCATATGGGATGCCGGGATCAAACCCGGGTCGGCAGTGTGCAAGGCAAATGCCCTACCCACTGGACTATCGCTCTGGCCCCTCATTTGTATTTTTAAAACTGAAGCTAGGACTTGGAAGAAGAGTGCAGGGGCCCAGAGCAATAGTCCAGCGGGTAGGGCATTTGCCTTGCATGCGGCCGGCCCATGCCGCTTCGGGTTCAATCCCCAGCATCTCATATGGTCCCCCCGAGCACCGCCAGGAGTAATTCCTGAGTGCAGAGCCAGGAGAAAACCTGAGCATTGCCGGGTGTGACCAAAAAAGAAAAAATAAAAGCGTGCAGGGGTTAGAGTGCCTGCTTACAAGTGCATGTCATGAGTTCAAGTCTCTAATGTCTTAAATGTTCCTGCAGGACCTTGAGGAATGTACCCTTCCCCATTCCACACCACTGGGTGTGACCTCCAGTTACTGCCAGCACACCAGTAGTAGTTCCCAAGTATGTAGTTCGCTTGGCCTCCAACATCACACTACTGAGGGTTGAACTCCAGCATTAGCAACTGTTGGTCACTTGATCTCAAGCTATTTACTTCTGTGATTACGATTTCTGAGCTACAGAACTGACAAATCGTTTTTATATTAGTTTCTATTGCCATTGTAACATATTGCCAAACTTAGGTACCCTATAGCTTCTGTTGTTAGGAAATTCAGTGGGCTAGTCTAAAAATTTGTGGTTTAAAAAAAGCATTTATTTGCCTGTGTCGTATTTGATGTTACTGCCAAATACCAGTAACATTTATAGACCTCATTCCCATGACCTGATGGAATGGTTTGAGGCTCTTTATGTTCCTGGAGCAAGCAGATGCCCTTGGGCTCTACTAGCATGAGACAGGACATATGGAGATGTGACTGGTGCCTGCTTGAGCAAATCGATGATGAACGGGAAGACAAGTGATTGTATGTATGTATGTATGTATGTATGCATGCATGTATGTATGTATGTGTTTGGGGTCACAACTGACAATGCTCAGGGGTTACTCTGCACTCAGGAATTACTCTGGCAACGCTGGGGAACCATGTGGGATGCCGGATATCAAACCCAGGTTGCCTGCATGCAAGGCAAACTCCCTGTCTTCTGTACTACTGCTCCAAGTCCAGTGTAGAGTTTTGTAAGACTGAAAATCTGTTGACATGTCTTAATTCTTCCTGCGAGCTTTGAGGGGAGAAATGAATGCTTCGTTGATCATTTAGATTGCTGGTTTGATTTTCAAGCATTTGTAGACTGCCGACTTTGGAGGAGGTGCTCATTCTCAGTTCATGTTTTATGGCCACCCTTTCCTCACATATAGTAGTGAAGTTCTTTTCAAGCAAATCTCACCTTTCTCTTTTGTTTATCCCTAATTGCCTGCTTCTTTGAGTTCAAGGTATATTTACATTTGGGCCTGTCTCTGAAGTCTATGATAATCTCCCTGTTTTCAGGTTTGTACTTCTTGCAGTGTAGCCGGCATACCATAGGAATAATGAGGAATATTGATCATTGGGGATCAGAACCTTGTTTGTCACAGTGTAATCAGTTTGGTCCTATGATCCATACCTATTTCATATACAAATTCCATTCACTCCGTCCCAATTTTCCCCAAATCTCTTCCTGTTATATTATCAGTCTCAAGTTAAAATACATACATATGCACATCAAAAAAGAAAGTTATAAAAAGAAAAGGAAAAATCTCAATCACGTCCACGCAGACGTTCCAAATTTCACATAAATTAATTGTGTTCAACTACTGATTTGCTGATTGATCACAGGTTCTGAAAGTCAGTTGTGTGTGAAATAATCTGTGGACCTGTGATGTTAAAGAAAGTTATCTCCTCCAGAAACATAATTAATAGACCAAAGAGGTATCTTGGTAAGTAGTATAGTGCTTACTTTGTATGTGTGAGACCTTTTGCAGAACAAAGTTACACAAAACCCCAAACCCCCACACAATTAGGGACAGTCTGACGATGTTCCTATACATCATGGTTCAGAGGGGAGAAAGGGGGGCAGGGAAAGGCAATTCCAAGTAATCCTTAAAACAAAACGAAACAAAAAAACACCCCTAAACAGTAGCCAGGGAACTAGCACTAGATTTCAGTCTGATACTAAGCTTTCACTTCTGAATTTGTATCTCTGCTCGCTGATTATAAATTTTCCTTTCCCTCTCCCTCCCCTCTCTCTTCCTCTCCCCTCCCCCCCCCTGAGGGGCTCATGGGACAATGTGGTATACTGGGCATTGAACCAGGGTCAGTCACATGCCATGAAGTGCCCTTCCTGCTGTTCTATCTTTTCAGTTCTAATTGTTTTACTTTATTTTATTCCTATCTTATCTCAGATTTAATAATTCTTGGTTGCTTACCCTTAGTTTACTTGAAAGAAGGATGAAATTGGTCAGGAGGAGAGATTCCCAATTGACTGACTTATGTGGAATGCAGTTCTTTAGTTACTGATTTACTGATTAATACCTTGCTGCATTATGTGATGTGATGGTGTGTGTGTGTGTGTGTGTGTGTGTGTGTGTGTGCGTACATACGTACATGTATACGTTCTGCCCCTTGGTGCTTAGAGATCTCTCCTAGTATTGTATGTCGCTGATGATTGAAACTGGGTCAGCCATCTGCAAGATATGTACCTTATCTACTGTACAATCTCCTGGCCCTGCTTTTTGTATTTTAACCTTGGAGACTGGCTTCATTGGGAAGAACAGAAATATTTTGGTTGCATTTTGCTTCATTAGGGGTTTGGAGAACATATTTGATCATCCTCAGGGCTTTCTCATGGCTTCCCCACTCGGGATTTACTCCTGGTGGTACTTGGGGATCAGACCTGGGTCATAAAAGGTAAGTACCCTAACTCTCTGCTGTCTCTTCGGTCCCTTGGTTGCAGTTTGTATTATTTGCATTTTAAAAATCTGATACCATTTCTTTAAAATTATTTTTCTAGCCGTCATCAAAAATTTCTGACCTGCTTAATGGATATTTTTCTCTTATGCTGTGTGCACATGTTCCCTCCCCATTTGAAAACAATAAAAAAGAACAACTTTCTGTCACCACTTGAAAACACAGATAAAAGTTTTTATCTGGCTGCAATAGGTGAACTAGTTAAGTGTGCCCTCTTGAATTTGATATCTTACACTTTAGTAGTCCTCAAGTGTATATTTTTTTAGAGGTTTTTGAACTTTGTTTCTGATTTTAGTAGCTGTGTGCCTGTGGATAAAATTCATTTTCTATAGTTTATTCTAAAGTAGGGATGGTCAGTGTTATCTAGCATTTAAGGCATATATGCAGAAATCTCTTAAGACAGTTGCTTAGAGTAAGAATTTAGTCCACTAAATTCTTTTACTTCTCCTCTGGCCATACCTGTGCTTTCCCCCGCTGGGGTTTCCTCCTGGTGGTACGGAATGAACCATGCAGTATTGGGGATTAAACCCAGGCCTCCGCTCTATGCCATGTGCTCAGCATGTTTTTTCTTCATCCCCATGAGGTTATTTCTCTTTTATTATAGTCATATTTATCCACATATACCTTTTGTTTAAAAAGAAAGAAGTCAACTACCTTATTCTTTTGGAAAAGTTTTTATCTGGCTGCAATAGGTGAACTAGTTAAGTTCTTAAACTGGGAAATCAACTTTGCTGAGAATAAATTAGTTAAACTTAGAAAGTGAGAGGTGATTAGAGAAAAAAAAAATTTTTTTTAAACATTGAGTGTAAGAGGTTGCAAGCCAAATAAATTTACTTGGGCTTATTTTAGTGTGAGGAAATATAGCCACACACTCTGGGTTAGAACTTACTGGCTTTGTGCCTATGCGGTAAATTAACTTTTCTATGCCTCAGTTTAATCATCTGTAATATAGAAATAGGGAAGATATTGGGAAGATCCTATAAGTTAATGGACTTAAATTGCCTAGAATGGCTGTGCTGTTAGTATAATATTCTATTACATTTTGAGTTCTTTAATCATATTTAGTTTGTCTAAGATTGAGTTACAGGGTTTCTGGTGTTGCCGCCTCTCCCAGTCCGTTGTCATACTCAGGAGGCATCCATATACTCTTGTCATTGAGATACAGCTCTGTTTTCAAGAGGAATGTTTAGAGAGCTGAAGACTCTATGCTTTGATCCATTCTTCACTGAGGGAATAGCATTTGGGACAAAAGGAATTGTCTAATAATTAATTATACTATGTTATTTGGAACCATAATTAAACATTGCTTTAGTGACTTGTTTTCTCAGTAGCCATTTCTTGCATCTTGGTTATTTGTATTTTATTTTCTGCATTTCTGCTTTATTAGCAAACAGTTCCTTTGTTTATATATGTATGTTTGTTTACATATGTTTGGTTTGGGAGTCACACCCAGTGGTGCTCAGGGCTTATTTATTTTCTGCTCTGATTGAGAGATCTTCCTGGTGCTCAGGGAACCATATAGAGTACTGGCAAACCGGTGGACCTCTGTGCAAGACAAGCACCCTACATCTCTCTGGTCCTGCAGGTTAATGCACAGACCTGAGGATGTGGTACTGCTAAGGTTCTGCAGTGCTGGAGATTATCCAGACCACCTGGCAGTGGGAGTTCTAGAGAGCCACAAACTGGAGTTACTGGGGGTATCATGTAGAGCCAGAAATAGAATATTTGTCAGACACATACTATTTTCAGTTGTTCACTGTATTTCCTTTAATCATGAATATATATGTTCAAAGCTGAAGTTACTTTTACTGGGGCAAGTTTGTTTTTCATGGAGAGGTGGGGCTGGGAAATACCTGGAATTCTCCCTGGCTGTGAATAGGGACTACAGCCGACAGGTATTGGGACCAGGTGCAGTGCTGGAAGTGAAAGCAGGGCCATGACAGTCACGTGCTAGGCAGTGTCTTAACCTTTGTACCATCTCTCCACAGCTTTCAGGTTTCTTATTGCAGAATTTTACACCGTTCAAATGGCTTACTGTTTCACTCTGACAGATTCTGTGTCTAGAAAGATCACCTCTGGATAGACTTTGAAGACGAGACATCTATCTGATGAATTTTGTCAAGAATGTTCTACACCACTCACACCCCATCCCAGCATGGAGACACACTAGACTGTTAAATTTACTATTTGCTTGTATGTGTTTTAATCATCTGTGAATTGTGTGCCATACACACATCAGTGTGCCATATGTGTGTTATAAACATTTTCATGCTAACATTTTGGTCCAGCTTTTCATCAGGGCACAACAATTTGGCAGTTTATTATGGCATATATTACCCTTGATGATCTGTTACTAAAACTAGTCCTGCTAGTTAATTTTGTCTGTTGCTAGGCATGGCATATTGCTATTCTGCCATTAATTGTGGGCTTCATCTTGAAATGTGTAAACCGTAATATCCTTTTGGGTCAAGACTTTTGACATTAAGTAGTTCTGTTAAAATACTTGAGTTTTTGTTCTCTTTGGGTAGTGTGTTATATAGAGCTTTGGTTAATTGATAGATGTAGTATCCTCTCGGAGAGCTTTTAAAATGCATAACACGTATTTCGGAAAGCAGCTGTTGCTATGGTAACACTCAGGTCACTTGCAGCTCAGCTTACATGATTGGCTGTTAATGGAGTCTAATATGCCTGAGAAGAGAATTGAGCAAATGAAAGAGGTTTTGAAGAAATCTGTTTAAGCCCCTTGAAGTTTAACAACACTGGACAAAATTTAACACTTGTTTTCACTGTTAAATAATTTTCTGGAGGTTCTTGATTAATACACGTAAGAACTAGTTTTTAAATAAAATATTTTTATTTTTTAGATAAAATACTTTTCAGTCTTTTAAAGAATGTGGAAGCTCACTTTCTGCCACTTTATTCTTGTATAAAGTAGTTCTCTTACAACTGTCAGTTGCTATTTTTTACTTTTTGTAACATCTCTCAAGGAATTAACATTGTCATGGAAAGGTGATGAATCTAGGATGAGGAAAAAACAAAGCCAGATTTTGTAAAATAGTAAAAAATTACCATGATAAAATTAAAAGAGCTACGCAAAATGTCTTGTAAAATAATAGTTTTCATAACTTTCTACCTGATAAGATTAAGATATGAATGTAGCTTATTTTAGGTATCTGCTGTCTCTACTTTATATTAACGTTTTAAAAGTTACTAAAATGGTAGTTCTAAAATTGATATATTAAATAACTTATGTGTCATATTTTTCTGATTTTGCTAGCATAATAAATAGTAATAAAAAGTTAATTAACACTTAATAGCACACCAATTGACTTTTGATTCATTACTTTCTTTATTAAAAGTACGTTTTTTATGAAGTAAAACAGGTTTTATTATGGAGGTTTAGGATGGGGATGGGTTGAGGGAGAGAGAGAGAGAGAGAGAGAGAGAGAGAGAGAGAGAGAGAGAGAGAGAGAGAAAACACATCTCAAGAGGGGAGATGCGGGCTGCTCCAGAGGCAGAGAGCGAGCAAGCCTTAAAAAGAACGATTTGGGATGTTAAAAGCTTTTCATAACAGAAAACATGGAAATGTAAAGTTGATGAAACACTTTGAGAAGTTCATGAAATGCTTCTGAATGCTCAAAATCTGAGGACTGTTATTAGTATGACTTTTGGAATAAAGGGAAACTATTTGTGTGTGGAGCTCCTTATCACTTGTATCACTTGTCATCCCGTTGTTCCTCGATTTGCTTAAGCGGGCACCAGTAACATCTCTATTCATTGGGAATGAGGTACATTATTGTTACTGTTTTTGGCATATTGAGTATACCACGGGTAGCTTGCCAGGCTCTGCTTCCCCGTACTGCACCTTAGCATCATGGGTTATAACCCTGGAGGCCAAATACCTTCCAGTTGGCCATGATGGTTCCTTAACAGTCCTTCAAACCCTGGGAGCTGCTCCTGGGCATCAGTGTGGATGGTTCAGTGCTTGGACCTTGCAGTGCTCAGGAACCATAATGGCCAACTGTAAGGTATTTGGCCTCCAGAGCTATAACCCATGATGCTAGGGTGCAGTGCGGGGAATCAGACTGGGTCACCAGCATGCAAAGCTTATGTCTCTGAGCTCTGCTGTCTCTGTAATATTTATTTAGTTTATAAATGCTAACCCCCTAGGACTGGTGTATCTGGGCAGTTTGGGCAGTAGTGGTTTTATGCTGTTATTAACTAGTGCTGCTATTTTTTAATTAAAAAAATAGAAAAAATACAGTAAGTCACATGTAAATCTGTAGTTCATAGTCACTAGTGTAATATAAACGCACTTCTTTATTTCTGAGTATAGGTTATCTTTTGTATGTTACATCATAAACTCTTTTTTTTCCTGAACTTTGATATTTGGGCTACTTCTGGCAGTTCTCAATTTATTGTTTCTGATTTTGTGCTTAAGAATGATCCATGCAGGGCTTGGGTAATCATTTGCTAAGTCATGTCTTGAGTCAGGGTCAATGGCATGATCCCCTCAAGCACTGCTGAGATCAGACACCAACCACTCTCAGGTATGGTTCCCCCCATTAGATAAAAAGAAACCTAGACCGGTTAAGCATCCTTACTGTAAATACATTCACTATTGTATTTATTTTGGGTCAGATTAACAGAATAATGCTTTATAGTATTTTGCTAGAAGAATTTCTTCTTCTTCTTCTTCTTCTTCTTCTTCTTCTTCTTCTTCTTCTTCTTCTTCTTCTTCTTCTTCTTCTTCTTCTTCTTCTTCTTCTTCCTCCTCCTCCTCCTCCTCCTCCTCCTCCCTCCTCCTCCTCCTCCTCCTCCTCCTCCTCCTCCTCCTCCCTCCTCCTCCCTCCTCCTCCTCCTCCTCCTCCTCCTCCTCTCTCTCTTCTTCTTCTTCTTCTTCTTCTTCTTCTCCCTCCCTCCCCTCCTCCCTCCTCCTCCTCCCTCCTCCCTCCTCCCTCCTCCCTCCTCCCTCCTCCCTCCTCCTTCCTCCCTCCTTCCTCCTTCCTCCTTCCTTCTTCTTCTTCTTTCTTCTTTCTTCTTCTTCTTCTTTCTTCCTTTAAAATGGTTTTCAATTTACTTACCTGAATCTCAGTGCATTGGGCTGAATTAGTCTGCTCAGTTCATGGCACAGGGTAATTTTGATTCATTGAAGGTCTTGCTTTCACTTTATTTAGTAGTTCTTTATCTGTATAATCATTGTAATTCTCATAGTATTTAAAGTGCTTGATATACTTTTTTTTGGGAGGGGAAAAGCATTGTGTCTCTTGTTGATCCATTTCAGGTTAATCCAGTGCAAGTAGAATGACATGGTTGGTTCTTTAGCTGCCCTGCCTGCTAAAGAACATCAGTTCATCAGCCCACAGTACATCAGCTGTGTTGCCCAGATTCAGTTCCTGGCACCGTAGCCTTCTGACTCTCACCTGGGCCTGGGACACCTGAGTGCTGCTTGGGAGGGTCCCTTTCCTCCCTTCCTCCCCACCCACTGCTGTAATACAAAGATGTCAAGGCCAAGATGCAGGATAAGGAAGGAATTTCTCCTGATCAGAAAAGATTGATCTGGGCTGGAGTGATAGCCCAGCAGGTAGGGTGTTTGCCTTGCAGCGGCTGGCCTGTGCCGGCCCGGGTTCGATCCCCGGCATCCCATATGGTCCCCCAAGCACCGCCAAGAGTAGTTCCTGAGTGCAGAGCCAGGAGTAACCCCTGAGCATCGCGGGTGTGACCCAAAAAGCAACCAAAAAAAAAAAGATTGATCTTCGCTGGTAAAAAACTTGAAGATCTACGTGTATTTTGTCTTGACTACAACATCCAAAAGGGAGTCCATTCTTCATTTGGTTTTGAGACTTTGGGGTGGCACAAAGAAAAGGAAGAAGTCTTAAACCACCCCTGAGAAGAATAGGCAAAAAGGAAAGTTTAAACTGGCTGTCCTGAAAGAGGACAAGGTGGATCAGAATGGCAAAATTCAGCTGCCTTCCCCGCGGGAATACTCTTAAGATGAATGTGGTGCTGGAGTTTTTATGGCCAGTCACTTCCACAGACATTATTGGGGCAAATGTTGGCTGGCATATTGTTTCAGCAAGCCAGAAGACAACGATCACTTGTGTGGGTTAATAAAAGGTATGAACTCTAATATTGTTAAGTTTTGGTCCATTGATTAAAGAGGTTTTAAAACATTAAAGAAAAAAATAGTTGTTTTGGGACTATACCAGCAGTGCTCAGGTATCACTCCTGGTGGTCTCATGGGGTGGTAGGGATCGCATGTGGGTCGACCACATGCAAGGTAAGTGGCTTACCTGTTGTACTATCACTCTGACCCCAAAAGAAGTCTTAGAGAAGTAATACTGACTGATCCTTTCATACCTGCCATTCATGCTAATGGCTTCTTAATATGCCGTATTGTGCACATGCCATCTTATACTTAATTCAGTCATGGCAACCGTTATTTTACAACTCTGTATCACAGTGCTGAAAAGGAGAATCCTCAGACATGTAGACAAATAAATTATATACTTATGAATTAGAATCCTAGGACTAACTACGTATATGTTTATTGTTCTGGACAGTAGGACGAATTTCTACTTCCACTAGAACATATGTGGAATATTCCTGAATTTACACAACAGGTAATTCACAGTAATGGTGGTCAGCACTGCCAAAATTAGTAGGAAATATAGCCAGAATGCTCTCTCTCTCTCTCTCTCTCTCTCTCTCTCTCTCTCTCTCTCTCTTCTCTCTCACTCACTCACTCACTCACTCTTGTTCTCCTTCTGTCCTCCTCCCCCACCTATTTTTGTGGAGTAAGGTAGTTTATATGGAAACATATTTAGATGTGAGGAGAAAGAGAGGGAGTAGGAGAGAACAAGGGATTTCCAGAGTGAACAAAGCAGGCAGAGTGGCACAGAGACATGCAGCAGGTACGTGTTCAAGGGAGGGCGTGGCCTGAAGAGCAAGCCTAGGTCTTCTCCTGGCACCTTCCAGGTCCCCATGACTACAGCACTTTCCATACATTTCTCTTGACTCTTCCGCAGTTACATGTATGTACTTTTATTTTTTCCAGGTATGATATTAATTAATGGCATGCACTCTGGATCCAGTTCACTTGGGGTCGAGTTATGGCTTTGGCATTCAGTAGTTATGTGAACCAGACTTAATCATTGAATGCTTTAACATTTTAAGTTTTGAAAGGATTCCTGCCCTTATTTTGGGGATTAAATTTCTGAACACGTATCTAGTTTTAAAATAGTGGCATACACTAAATATCATATATGTGTAACAGATACGGAAACAAAACCAACTGAACTTTAGAATAAAATCAATTTGAAATACTTGGGAGAGATTATGTCATAAGTTAGTTTGTATTTACTTATTTTTGTTGAGCCACACCCAGCTGTGCTTGAAATTTACTCGTGGCTCTGTTCTGCGAATCACTCCTCGTGGGGCTCAGGTAACCATTTGGGTTACCAGGGATGGAACATGGGTTGGCCGTTTGCAAGGCAAGCACCTTACCTGCTGGACTATCTTTCCAGCTTTATTTGTGTTGTAGTAAAATTAGATTCTCTTTTTTTTCTCCTTCACAATACTCTTTATATTTTTGCTGATGCAGAGGGCATGGCTGTGCTGTAGGCATACTTCTGTTAACTGTGCTCAGGGATCACTCATGGGGGGGGCTTGAGTGACCATATAGAGCCCTGGAAATTAAACCTGGGTCATTTGCATGCAAGGCAAGTGCCTACTGCTCGTAATATCTTGATTACCAGTTCTAAATAAGGAGCAATATTATTTTCTGAGGGACCATTTGACACTGGTAACATTTTGTTTTGGGGGGCCTATTCTTCACTCTGTGCACAGGAGTCATCTTGGCAGTACTCCACATGTGGTGCTGGGAATTGAGCCAGGGCTTACCCTGTTCAAGACAAGCACCCTAGTAACTGCTGTACAATCTTTTGGACCCGACACTTATTTTTTTAATTAGAGGAAGGAATGAAAAATGAGGGTCGAACAGCTATTATACTGCCTTTTTTAGGAAGGAAGGCTGTGTGTGGTTCCTAGCAAGATTAGGGAGCTATAGACTTTGTTTTATGAGATAGAGGACACTTGAGCTTTGTGAAGGCTTATGGAAAGATAATGCAATGATACGTGGATTATAGACCTAGGGAAAGAGATGGTAGGGAAAAAATACTGATATGGGAGGATAGAACAATAAGGAAAGGAAAGGTACCTTATATTCTGAGATAATACTGACAACAAATGAATGAGTCCAAAAAGTGAGCACATAATTCATAACCGTGAACCTTTAAATTTTGGGGAGTTGTGGGTGTGGGGAATAGACCACACATGTCTATGCTTAGTGCTTAATACTGGCTGTGTGCTCAGATCCGAACCTGGCAGTGCCTGGGGAATCCTATGTGGTGTTGAGGATCAAACCTAAATTGTCTTACTGTATGCTCCTCTCTGGCCCAGTGGCCTCATTTTTAAAGTATATTTATTTATTCTTGCATCATTTAAAAAACAAAGTTTTTTGATGGGTGAAGATTGGCCATAGGAAATGGTTAACACCATTAGTGGAAATTGGGAATAGTTGAAGAGAATGAGAGATGGAATTCACCATATTCTAATAAAAATTGAAACATTTGCTTAAGTGGAATTAGAAAACATCTGCAATTGGAGGCCAAAATTTAGAGCAGCAGTTTTCATATTGCTCTATTTTTCCCCCTAATATCACACAGTAGTTTGAACATTTAAGAGAAGGTACTTTTGAGAATTGTTTTAGGTTTACTTTTTTCATGACAGGTCCTGTGGAAGTACCAGGATGAAACGTATTAGTGATGAACCGGTTTAGGTTTACTAAGGAATGGAGATGACAAAGGGACAATAATGGAAGCCTGTGCTTATGAAACTGAGCAGATGAGGATAGTGTGGGCGTGGGAAAGTTGTATCAGATTAGTAAAAGTCTTTGGAATCAATAACTAGGATTAGTTTTCTTTTTCATTAAAAAACTTTATTTAATCTCCATGTGATAAAAGATGTTCACGATTGAGTTTCAGTCAACAGTGTTTGAGTACACATCCCTTTACCAGAGTCCATTTCTCTCTGCCGCTGCCCAAGATTCCTTCCCACTCCTCAGCTTCTGTGGTAGACATATTTTTTTTCCTTTTTAGCTATTGTGGTTTGCAGTATTGTTACTTGGAAGGGTATCATGCATGTCACTTTACCTTCTTTCAGTACCCAGTTCTTGTCAAGAACGATCATTACCACAATCATTGTTGCAGTGGCCCCTTCTCTGTATGTCCCTCCCCCATTGTGACTCGCTTTCTACTAAGGACTGGTGTTTCTTTATATCTTGTAAATGAGTGTGGCCTATTTCAGTCAGCATGATACTCTCCATGTTCATCCACGATCAGCAAATTTCATGACTTCGTTTTTTTCCTAATTGCTTCTTAGTATACTATTGTGTAAATGTACCATAGCTTCTTTTGTCCACTTGACTGTTCTTGGGCACTTGGTCTGGGAAGTGAGGAATCTTGAGATGAGTTTTATTTTTCTATTTTTTTATTTAATATTTTATACCACCGTAAGATACAGAATTACAAAGATGTTCATGTCTGGGTTTTGGTCATACAGTGTTCCAGCACCCATCTCTCCACCAGTGCCTATTTCCTACCACCAATGTCCCCAATTCTTCCCCCTCCCTAGCCTGCCTCTATGGCAGGTTCTTTATATCTTCTCTCTCTCTCTCTCTCTCTCTCTCTCTCTCTCTCTCTCTCTCTCTCTCTCTCTCTCTCTCTCTCTCCTATTACACATTGTGGCTTGCAATACATTTAGAGGTTATCATGTGTATCTTTTGCCTATATTCAATGCTCAGTTCTAGGCTGGTATTATCATTCCCTTTTTTTTTCTTTTCTGTTTTTTTTGTTGGGGGGTCACACCGGCAATGCTCAGGAGTTTCTCCTGGCTCTGCACTCAGGAATTACTCCTGGCGGTGCTCGGGGACCATATGGGATGCCAGGGATCAAACCTGGGCCGGCATTGGCCGGCGCGTGCAAGGCAAATGCCCTACCCACTGGGCTATCGCTCCAGCCCCCATGGTATTATCATTTTCGACGATTATTAGCACAGTGTTCCCTTCTCTGTCTTAATCACTGACTCCCACACATTTGTGCTAGATTCCACTTGTTGACAAGACCTCTTGATTCATGTTTTGCCTGACCTTGGATATTGGTATCATACTGTATGTGAGTGTGTGTGTGTGTGTGTGTGTGTGTGTGTGTGTGTGTGTGTATCATGCTCATGAATGCAGTCATTCTATATGTCTTTTTCCTTTTGGCTAATTTAATTCAACATGATCCTCTCCATTTCCATCCATTTATAGGCAAATTTCATAACTTCATTTTTTCCTAACAGCTGCACAATATTCCATTGTGTAGATGTACCAAAAGTTTATTTATCCAGTCATCAGTTCTTGGGCACACTGGTTGTTTCCAGATTCTGGCTATTGTGAATAGTGCTGCTATGAACATAAAAGTGCAGATGGTGTTTCTTTTGTGTGTTTTTGACTTCCCAGGGTATATTCCCAGGAGTGGTATGGCTGGGTCAAATGGGAACTCATTTTCTAGTCTTCGGAGGAATGTCCATACTGTTTTCCACAAAGCCTGTACCAGTTGACATTCCCACCAACAATGGATGAGAGTCCCCTTTTCCCTGTATCCACACCAGCATTTGTTGTCCTTGCTCTTTTTGATATTAGCCAGTTTCTGTGGTGTGAGATGATACCTCATTGTTGTTTTGATTTGCATTGAGATGAGTTTTAGATAGACATTTAGTTAAAACAGTGATGTACCTGGAGGCAGAACTGGTGGCAGGACAAAAATCTGGACAAGGTAGAATCATCTTTAGGAATGGGAAAATAACTGGAAGATCAGGAAATGTATTAGAGGGTGGTCAGGAGCAATAACAGAGAAACAACAGGTTTCTCTGTGGAGAAGAATGTTTGTTTTGGTTTTCAGTTGCGTTCCAGAAGGTGGTTTCTTTATCAAGGGGTTCAAGATTTTAGCCTTCAGTTGAAATTCAACATAGTTTGCTCAAATATAAGACTAGACATTTTGTATATAGGTGCTATGAATGGCATAGATAGTTATTTTTAAAAACGCCTTTTTCTTGTTTGATTGTTTCAGTGTAGCAGTAAGTAGATCTAAGAATATGCGAAGGAAGGTCTGATGTATACTGCCTGTTAACAGATACATGGGGTCTTCTGGCAGACTGTCTCCCAATAGAGTTAGTATGTAGAAAACCTTAGTGAGACTGTTAATCAAGCTGCAGCTACGCAGACAAGGCTATCCTAGGTCATTTCTCTGCACATTCCCTTGTTGGCTCAATTAGCCCTAGATGGAGTCTTATGAACAATACCTCCTCTTCTGGGACAATTTAGGAAGGCTAAGTTAACAAACTGTTGCATTCTTTGATTATCTCATCTCACTGAGATAGCACCACCTGCAGGCTTCTGGCTTCTGAGTGTCTCCTCTCTATCACCATAAATCCTATGGTAAGAATGTAAAATGTCCTTGCAGTGTCAATTATGTAAACTTAACTCTTAAGTTTTACTGCCCTTTGTTGTGTTGGCATATAAGGAAGTGGGGGTCTTTGTTTGAGGGTCAGTCAGCTCCGTCAGTCAGCTCTCCTCAGTTAGCTGCGGTCAGTGAACTCTGGTCAGTTAGCTGCTGCCCTCCGGCTGGTGATTATTAAAAATATTAATGGAAATACGTCTTGTGCCTGGAGTCTCATCTCTGTGCCTCCAACCCGACGGGACATTCCTGCTTCATTTCGTATTCCTAAGCAGGGGAACCTGGGGAGGCCGTTCCTGGAGATAATGTGGTGCTTCTCAGGTCCAGGGATGTTTGGAGCTACCAAGTCTACCTCTGGTGGTGCCAGGTGTTGAACTGGCAGCGTGTCATCATGCCTTTCGAGCTGTCTCCAGTCCCCGAGGAACTCTTAAGAAACGATCTGTCATTTCATTCTGTAAACGCAGCATTTGAAATGTTACCAAATAAGAAATTTGGAAGGAGATGGGTGGTGTGACACAGATTAGAGATGAGAGTGGTAAGAGGAGAGGCAGTCAGATCTGAAGACATCAAAACATTAACACTTTATACATAATAGAACACTTTATACATAATAGAACACGGGTGCAATAGAGAAGGAAGAGTAGTTTTAGTATTAAACCAGAAATGAATAAATTTAATGTTTTGGCTAAATTTAATATTTTCATCAGCTTCTCCCCCAACAAAATGTCATACTTGAAAAGGACCTTCAGGGGCCGGAGTGATAGTCCAGTGGGTAGGGCGTTTGCCTTGCATGCGGCCGGCCTGTGCCGGCCCGGGTTCAATCCCGGAGTCCCATATGTTCCCCCCAAGCACCGCCAGGAGTAAAAAGGTGCAATAATTCTGAGCAGTGAAGTGAAGGGAGACTAATAACACCGAGTCTTGCCATTGAGTATATTTGGGGAATTAATGTATAATATAAATATCAGTTCCAGGACCTCGTATTGAAACTAATTTCTGCATTAAACCTGATTGTTGCGATATGCTATATTAAACTTCAGAGATACTATCTTAAAAAGTTGTGCTCAGTGCAGTATTTTTTTGCTACTTCACAAATTCCCTGAATCATTGCCTTTGAAGGTAGTGAGCATGGCAATGGGGAATACAGGAGTTAAATAAAGGGTAGGAAGCTGATTAGAGGCATCCCTGGAATACATTTAATCAGGACAATTGCCTGGAGCAGCTCGTAGCCATGGTGCTCTAGTGAGCAGTGATGAGAGAATATTGTTGTGATTATTCTGAAGTTTCTATACATTAAATTTAATATGAATTTATTTTTTCACCCTTAATTTTACAGTCAGTGTGATTCCAAAAAGCCTCTAATTGGGGTCAGTTCCTTAGGCCTAAAGCTGTTTTCCCTTGAAGTTAATTTTCACTGTATAGAAAGACAATTTAGCAGTCACAGTTTACATGTTCCCATATATTTAATGCTTTTACACTTACTGTCTTTTGAATTTATGGTACATGATCAGCAAACTCATGAAATGCTTGTGGGCTTTAGACATTTAAAATGGTCCAGTCAAAAAAATAATATGAAATATTAAGTGACATTGACATGTAATATTTGAAAAAATATTTTAAGAACCATATTTTGGGCTCAGGAAGTTAGATAACTTAAAAGGATTACAGTGTATTCTTTGCATGCTCGAGGTTCAATGCATTTCACCATCTGGTCCCCAGAGCTTTTTTGGGTGTGACTCTAAAATAATTCACTTTTTTTTTTTCATTTTTGGGGTCACAAACAAAGAGCACTGCCAAGTAACCCTTGGCAGTTGCTCAGGGTTTCTTCTTTTACGCACGCAGGAATTATCCCTGGTGGTACTTGGGGAACCATAAGGAAGCCAGGGATCGAACCCGGCTTGGGCGCATGCAAGGCAAACAAACGCCTTCTGCGTTATACTATTGCTTCGGCCCCAGTTCACATATTTTCAAAGTTGGTATACCTAACAAAGTCTAAACTTGTAAATTGTCTACTTGTAATTGATAGTTTATAATTGTAAGGTGTCTACCCTGTTGTCATATGACCCTGTTACTTAATCAAATAGGGTCTCTTATGTGGAAGAAGCAAGTCACTCTGCTCCAAATTCCTACATTGGTCACTGGACCCCAAACTCTTGCCTTGATTATTAGCCTCACTCATCTTTCAAGTCTTTGTTGTTTTGATTTTGGTTCTTGTGCCATGCTAGTGATGCCAAGGAGCTGCTCAGTTTGATGCTTGAGAGGTCACTTTCTGCAAGTGCTGAGGAACCAAATCCAGTCCTCCAGCATGCAAAGGTTGCTCTCCAGCCCTTGAACTATGTCCTCAATCTGTGGTTTTCAAATTTCAAATCAAGTCAACGCAGATGTTGTCTTCTTAGAAAGACCATCCTTGGGGGTGGCGGGACAGCATAAGCGGGGACTGTGTTTGCCTTGTGCATGGCCAACCCAGTTTCAGTCCCCAGCATCCCATATGATCCCCAAGTACCACCAGGTGTAATTGCTGAGTGCAGAGCCAGGAGTAACCCCTGAGCATTGCTGGGTGTAACTGCCCCCCCAAAAAAAAAAATCAGAAAGACCGTCCTTTTTACTTTTTATCTTCTCATATCATGCCCAAGGCCATACATGCCTTAACTTATGTACTATCTCTCGCCCACAATGTTTACCATCTAGCTTTACCTCTTGGTGCCTCTCGAGGTGTTGCAGGTGTGGCTGTGGTGCCCGGCTGCATCAGCAGGTGGCAGACAGGAGATAGACTTGTCTATACCCAGGGTTTTGCCCTGTGGGCCCTAGATGGTTGATGATCTGAGATAGAAAAAGACTGGACACCCTGGGATGAACCCAGAGCCACGGCAGAGCCTGGCAAGCTACCTGTGGTGTATTCGATAGCGCCAAAAACAGTAGCAATAATGGACCTCATTCCCAACGAATGGAGACGTTAATGGCGCCTGCTCGAGCAAATGGATGAACAACACGAAGATAGATGACAAGTGGCAGTAGAAATACTGCCTTCGCTTTAAATATATATTATATATTAAAAATATATATAATTTTATATATATAATTTTTATGGTCGGCAGACGGTTTGTGCACACATGGTGGTTCTCTGGGGTCACTCTTGGCTCTGTATTTCTTGGCTCTATCATTTCCAGTGGTACAGGGGTGGAGTAAGGACACACTCATATAGGGATCAAACCAGGGTCGACCACATGCAACGCAATGCCTCAATCTCCCTGTAGTATCTCTGGCCTTGAATTTTTTTTTTTTTAATTTTAGTAGGGACTGCACCCAGTAGTGCTGGCAGTGCTGGGCAGTGGGTATGCTGAACTGGAGTTTGGACTCAGGAATTTGCACCTCAAGTCATGTGTTTCATCACTTGAGCTATCTCCAATTAAATACCAATTTCAAGTACAGGAATTTCACTTAAATTTATTTAATCACTATTTACAATATGGCTTAACATATGGGTGTTGCATTAACATTTTTAAATTGGCGTTAACTGAATTTCTAAATTATACAGAATAGAAGAGTGTGAAGGGCTATTTTGTGTCATGCCAGGATAATTGAAGTCTTAACCCTAAGAAGTCTTAATCCTCGTGATCTTATTTGAAAATAAGATCTTTGCAGGTGTATTTAAGGAAATATGGGTCATTTTCAGATTGTGCACTAATCTGATATGATTGGTTTTGCATAATGTATAAAGAAGAGCAGATAGAGGCCAAGAAGAAGATTCGGAGACACCTGAACACGGAAGATGTGAATTTGGAAGCAGAAATTGGCCTTCCAAAGGGGCCTGGACAGATGTACAGTGGTTAGGGCAGGTGCTTTCCTTGTATTGGCCAACTCGGGCTTGGTCCTGGCATACTTATGGTCAGTTGAGCAGGAGTGCTTCTGAGTGCAGAACCAGGAGTAACCCCTGAGCATGGCTGGTTGTGCTCTGACCCTTTCACCCACACCTGTGCCTGCATTGTACACACACCCCTCTAACAGCACCCCACCCTGCCCCGCCCATATGGGAAGCTGAGGATCGAAACCAGGTAGTCCGCTTGCAAGGCAAACACCCTATCTGCTGTATTATTGCTCCGGTCCACAGAGAACTGAAGTTGAGCTGCACTCAGGGAATTACTCCTGGCGGTGCTCAGGGGACCATATGGGATGCCATGGATCAAACCCGGGTCGGCCGCGTACAAGGCAAGCGCCCTACCCACTGGACTATCTTCCAGCCCCTGTACATGTCATTTTGAATGGAGTGTTTTTTTTTTTTTTGTCTTGGGAATAGATGCCCAAAAGTTGAAAAGCTGGGTAATATGGCAGCTCAATTTTTAGTTTACTGAAAATCCTTCAGACTGTTTTCCATAAACGTTGAACCAGGCAACATTCTTACCAGCAGTGGATGAGATTTCTTTTTGCAATTCCCTGAACACAGATTGTTCCCTGAATTTTTTGCTATTCTCACTGGTGTGAGATAATATCTCATTGTCATCTTAATTTGAATTTCCCAAATAATAGTGATGATGAGAATTCCTTTCATGTGCCTTTGGCCATACATTGAAGAGAAGTTTGTGTTCATTTCCATGCCCATTTTTGATGGAGTTTTGGGTATTTTTGTTGTTGATCTTTATGAGTACTGTCAATAGCCTGGATTAACCCTTTATGGGATGTGTTGAATGCAAATGTCCATATGCAGTTATTTGTCTTTCAGTTGTAGTTTGTGTTTCTTTTGCCATGCAGAATGCTTTAATCTGATGTAATCCCATTTGTTTATTTTTGATTCTGCTGCCTCTGTCAGTTGTATGCATGGTGTCCTTGAAGATACCTTTAAGGTCAAGACCTTGGGGCATTCTGCCCCTTTTAATCAGTGTACTTCATACACTGTGGTGTGATTTCAAGGTTTTTGATCTACTTAAGGTTGCCTTTTGTGTAAGGTGTGAGATATGATTCGGCTGTAATTTTTTTTTTTGTCAATTTTCCTGCACCATCGTTTAAGAGGCTGTCTTTACTCCATTTCATACTGACGGAGCTGGACTGATGGTACAGCAGGTAGGGCATTTGCCTTGCACACAGCTGATCTGGGTTCAGTCCCTGCCATCCCATATGTTCCCCTGAGCACCGCCAGGAGTAATTCCTGAGTGCAGAGCAGAGTAATCCCTGAGCATCTCTGGGTGTGACCCAAAAAGCCAAAAAAAAAAAAAAAAATTAGCTGACTGTGTATGTGGCGATATTGATCACTTGAATCCCGTTATTCATCGATTTGCTCGAGCGAGCGCCAGTAACATTTCCATTGGACCTTATCACGTGCCAATGTAGCCCAATGGCATCTGGTTGATTCAGGAATATGAAGAGCCTCAAACCGTTCCTTCAGGGTCTGGACAAGGAAGTCTAACCATCTTGTAGGTGGGTGGCCACGTGATCTTTTGACATCCCGTGGGATCCAGTCAGTAACAGCTCTAGTCCACCGGTTGTCTCCAAATCGCATTACATGTCCAGCCCATCTGATTTTCAATGCCTTGGCAGACGAGACAGCATCCCTGATTCTGGAATAGCGACGGAGGTCAGAACTCCGATTCCTTCTCTCACTTGAGTGAGGGGTGATATTCCAAGCATAGCTCTTTCGATTCCTCTCTGGGAAACCCGAATAGCATTCTCATCCTGCTTTTCGTAGGGGCCCAGGTCTCTGAGGCGTATGTTAATGCAGGGAGAATGGTGGAGTCAAAGAGATGTGCCCGGAGCCGGAGGTTCTTAGCTAAAATAGTCCTTTTAGCTATTTCCAAAATAGTCCTTTTAGCTATTTCTTCGATGCCTTTGAAGGCATTCCATGCCACTCTCTTCCTCCTGCGCAGCTCAGGTTTTAGGTCATTCATCATGTTGATTTCTCGACCTAGGTAAACATAACTGCTGTATTCAGAGATGCTTGTTCCATTGAGAGTGAATGGGGCCTCAGGAACTAGTTCATTTTTCATGAACATAGTTTTGCTGAGATTCAGCTGTAGACCTATCTTTCCACATTCTCGGTCGAAGTCAGCCAGCATTTGTGCTGCTTGGCTAATGTTTGGTGTTATTAGAACGATGTCATCAGCGAAGCGGAGGTGGTATAGTTGCCGACCATCTATCTTCACTCCCATTCCTTCCCATTCTAATTGTCGCATGATGTTCTCGAGGGTGGCACTGAAGAGTTTTGGTGAAATGGTATGACCCTGTCGAACCCCTCTTTTCACATTAATGATCATTTCTTTGTAGAATGGTGAAATCCTGGTGGTGAATCCGTAATACAGCTCACAAAGGATCTTGATGTATTGGGTTTGAACACACTGTTTGGCTAGGGGCTTCAATGACTGCTTCAGTCTCCACAGAATCAAAGGCTTTCTGTAAATCAATGAACATGAGACAGAGTGGCATCTTGTACTCCCTACAAACCTCGATGAGCTTGGTTACTGTGTGGATATGGTCGATTGTGCTGAATCCTTTTCAGAAGCCTGCTTTCTCTCATGGTTGTCCTTCATCTAGTGTTCTACCAATCCTGCTCAGGATGACTTGTGTAAACAGCTTGTAGATGACGGACAACAGGCAGATGGGGCGATAGTTGCCGATGTCGTGAATGTCTCCCTTCTTGAACAGTAGAACTGTCCTACTGGTTTTCCATTGGGAGGGCACCTTGCATTCGGACAGGTAGTGTGTGAAGAGCCGAGCTAGTGTATTCATGAATACCGACGGCAGATTCTTCAGGTGTTCGGGTCTGACTTTGTCTGGGCCTGGTGCTGTTCCCTTCTTTACTGACGAGATGGCATGTCGGATTTCAGAGGGAGAACGTTGGGAATGACATATCCATCCTGTGGGATTTGGTATGTGGGCAGGTGGATGTGGCTATCAAAGAGATTTGAGTAGAAGTCCTGGATAATCTTCTCCATTGCCTTTCTGGAAGATGTGATAGATCCATCAGGGCATCGGAGGGCAGTCATCTTGGTCTTATAGTTGGCGAAGGACAGGCGGGCAGTGCGAATGCTTTTCCCGGCTTCTGCTGGATCTTCCAGTATTTCTGCTCTTCTGTCTTTGAGGTCTTCTTTTTATCGCTTCTCTGCACTGTTTAGCAAGCTTGGACATTAGCATCTGGTCTCCTGAGGCTCGCGCCTTGCCACATTGGCGAATGAGCTCGAGAGTTTCTGAAGACAGGCGTCCTTTTGTGTCTTTCTCTCTCTCTTGCCTTCTTCGCACAATCATGGAGGTGCTGGAACCAGTTGGTTGTATTCTTCATCGATGTCGCCAATGATGGTATCTTCCCATGTTGCTGCAGTGGTGCCAAAGAGTTCCCAGTTGGTGGTCGTTCTGGGAGTTCTCTTCTTAAACTTTGCACCCTTTTCTCCCTGTTGCGGGAAGTAGAATTTTTGCACGAAGGAGACGGTGGTCCGATCCTGTTTGGAATTTGGGGACGACAGCTACATCAGTCAGACAAAACCGCCGATTGAAGATGATGTGGTCAATTTCATTGTGGAACTGTCCGCCAGGAGATTCCCATGTCCAACGTTTCGCTTTAGCTTTCTGGAACTGTGAGTTCCCATGAATGGTCTGGGTGGACATAATGAACTCAGATAGTCTCTCACCCTGTTCGTTCCATTCTAGGCCATGGGTCCCAATGTGGAGTTCCTCAGCCGATCTTCTTGGTCCTATCTTGGCATTAAAATCACCGACTATGATCTTGTAGAAGGTGTGATCTTTTTTATAGAACTCCTCCAATTCCATGTAGAATTTCTCAATTTCATCTTCCTTGTACGTGGATGTTGGTGCGTAGACAATGAAGATAGAAATTGCTGGCAGTGGGCCACATCTCTTCAAGTGTAATCGTCCTATTCGGTTTGTTAGGCATTCAAATGAATCAATGTTGAGCGGCCATGTTTGTGTTGACAAGGACACCAATGCCACCAATGCCTCTTTAGTCGCATGTTCCAAGGAACAATTCTTCTCCGGTGTCAAATACAGCATGATGCAACAGACGCCTCCTCGTCTCAGTCAGACCAATGATGTCATATTTGATCTTTTGTGCTTGCAGCATCAGATCGTCAATATATGCTTCCGATTCCAGTGTACGTGCATTGAAAGTACAGACAGCCTAGGATGGCCATGAAATTTTATCAGGCACTGCTTGTTTGCCTTTCTTACTGCTGCCATATTAAGGGCTCTTTTCGGGTCAGGAAAATAAACATTTCTGTTACTGGATTTGGCATATCGAACATGCATCGGACAGCTTGCCAGGCTCTGCCATGCGGCGCTATATTCTCATTACTTTGTGGGGGCTTTCTCAGAGGGGTGGGTAGAATATTTACGGTAATTTGGAGGTAAATCACGCGGCCGCACAACAGGAAACCAAATGGCATCTTGCGTAAATAAATAAAATTATCTTCTTATTTTCTACTCATAACTTCCAAGTGATTTATTTAAGTACATCAATCACTTTCCCCCAAAGATATTAACTTTGTCTTCCACAAACTCTGTTAGTACAAGAGGGTTAAGGCACTGCTTTCCAAGTGGTCAACCCCAGCTCACTACTCAGCACTGCATATGTTCCCCAAAGTACCAATAGGATTGATCCCAGAGCAGAGCAAGAGGAGCCCCAGAGCATCACTGGCTGTGGTCTGAAAACCCACAAAAGCTATTTTCTTCTCTGTGTCCTCCACTGCTTTAGAAAAAATTTCCCTAGGTGGACAACATACAAATGGTAAACTCTGGGTCCAATTGCACTTTTACATTGTATCATTCTTTAAATATTACTCTGGGGTCGGAGCCATAGTCCAGCAGGTAGGGCATTTGCCTTGCACGCAGTCGACCCAGGTTTGATCCCCGGCATCCCATAAGGTCCCCTGAGCACCGCCAGGAGTAATTCCTGAGTGCAGAGCAAGAAGTAACCCCTGAGCATTGCCAGGTGTGACACACAAAAAAAAGAAAAAAAATCCCAAATAAATATTACTCTGATATAATATATTACATCATAAAAATAAGTAACATTATTACTACGGTTCTAGTAATCTTGTATTTCAACCTTATATAAATTACCTAATAACATATTTGTAGGTTTTCTTTCTTATATTGGTTTTGTTCTGTAGCCAATTGCTTTTGCTTTATTTTTTTTTTATTGAGAATTACCTGTGTACTGCTACATGCTAGGTGGAAGTTGCAGATAGCCTGAAACTACACCAAATTAATTATCTTGGTATAGGATTCAGAAAGGTAGTAGGCAGCTGTATTCACAGCTCTAGAAAGGGTTCAGTGTTTCATAGTTATGATATATAAATGATATCTTTCACATGTATTATGTGGAGAACATAAGTGGATGGACATTACCCAATGATAACAAATCTTTGGACTTCCACTGTTGAACCAGTCTCTCACTGTTGGGAAGATTATCATGTAGTAAGGAAGAGGTGGGCTAAAGTGGCGTGATGGCAGTGGTGGGGCGATTTCAATTCTTTACTGATGGTGGTGCAGTGACTTTACATACCACAAACATTTGTTTTAACAGTATTGTAACTATTTTGCCTCTAATACAATATAGTATAAAATTTAAGTTTTACTTTATGAAAGTAAATTTTTGGTAGTTTATATAAATTTGTATACCTAATCTGTATCACTTCTCTTCCCATTAATCATCCATTTGCTTCCAGCAGGTACCAGGAACAGTAACCATTTGTTCCTGTAGAATGCTAGTGTAGCCCTAGGGTATCTGCTCTCTACAGGCACACGAAGAACCTCAAACCATTCGGTCAGGTCATGGGAATGAGGTCCATCATCGTTACTGTACTTGGCATATTGAATACGACACTGGTAGCTTGCCAGGCTCTGCCGTGCGGTGGAATTCTCTTGGTAGTAGGTAGGCTCTCAGTTCATTCATTTACCGATGAACCGTGAATGGGGAGAGCTGATAGCAACTGTGCCCCATGTGTCTGTGTCTCTGGTTCGAGAGTACCTGGGCTTGAAATAGTTTTCTCTAAGGGTGGATCTCGGACAAACAGGGCTTGAGATCAGCTTTTCTCTTGGGTGGAGCTCTGATGAGTTGTAGAGTACAGATGTTAAAAGTGGCTGCCATCATGGTGGGGCGGGGGGCATTCCCCTGGCTTCTTCGGATGCTCTATTGGGATGGCAGGCCAGGGCCAAAACTCCTCCCTCCCCCCTCCCTCCCCTCCCTCCCTCCCGGAAGCCTCATGATTACCAGAACACAGGGAGAGCCAATAGCAGTTCTGCCCCTGTGTATCTTTATCTGCAGAAGTCTTGGTTTGTGAATTTTCCAGTCTCCTTGTGAATTTTTTCCAGTCTCAGGCATCCATAAAACGGGAACCGATAACTTGACATCAACCACAGTGGGAATTCCCACTGTGGTTGATGTCAGGTTATCGCTTCCATGGATGCCTGAGTGTACCCTGCAGTTCATGCAGTTGTCCAGAACGCCGCTCACAGCTGCATATCACAGTTCCAGGTGATATGGAAGGAACCAGGATGGGCTTCTGGGTTGAGCGACGGACACGTGATGTCCATGTGGGATTCTGGGGCACAAGGCGGGACACGTGATGCCCATGTGATCTTCTGGGACACAGGACAGGGCATGTGGTGCTCGCGTGGGCTTCTGGGATACAGGACCTAATCAGTACACCAATTTGTGTGTTTGTGTGTGTGTTTAATAGGGGCCACAAGAAGTAGTGGGTGCTTTAGGAAGGTTCTCTACTTGGACATGGAGGTACTTTGGAGCTACTATAGCCACACTCACAGGGGTTATAGGTATATTTTCCTTGTGCTCTCTTTACTTGAGCCATTATTTTTGACCACAGTAAATGCTTTCATATCATGCTGTATTAAGAAGAGTGTAAATTGGTATAAAACTTTTTAGGGTATTTGGCAGAAAAAAATTGAATTACATAAATGCATTGGGACTGGAGATCCTTCTTTGAACATAGGGTCCCTGGATTTCGGCCCTAGTACTGAATGGTGCTCAGTTTACTTCTGGGTTTGTCCTTCCCCAGGGTCATGCATATTTTGTGAACTTTATTACAGGAAGTTTCTTCTACAGTTATGCTTGTACAGTTGAGCTTGGATATAGAAAAGCATTGTTTATATTAATGAAAAATTAGACTTTTCACTAAGAAATTATTTTTAATACATTTTTGGCACATAAATATTCAAAAATAAATTAGGAATACAATGTGCACATTGGTTTTTCTGAGTGAAAAATTGCATTTTGATTCTAGAAAATGGTCTTTGTGTTATATGATCTTGTATATTTTTGTGGAGATTTTAAAATGTTATGTTTCGCCATATTCTTTAACTTTCGTCTTTTTGGGCTTCCCTAATTGGTACATGGGGCTCACAGCGGTTATCTCTTGTGATGCTTGGAAGGCCACATAATGATGGGGTCCACTGGTCTGGAGCCATAGTATAGCAATTTAGGGCACTTGCCTTGCATGTGGTCAACCCAGGTTCAGTCTCCAGCACTACATACGATTCCCTGAATGCAGAATCAAGAGTAAGCCGTAAGCACTGATGGTTGTGGCCAAAACCATCCACCCCCACTTCCAAAAGCAAACAATAGCTCCTCCAGGCTAGGGCCACTCATACACATGGAGTTGGGGTTCAGATCTGGGTGTGTGTGCCACACATGTGTTGTGCTCCATGAGCTCTCTCCCTGATTCTAAATATATATGATTTTCAGGAATCATCTGGTAAGAGTTTACGACTTTCAAAAAAAAATTAGTTTCGGTTACTGTCATTGCTTTTCCTTTATTCTAATTTTCTCACTAGTGGGGATGGAGAGACAGTACTATGTATAGGAAGCACACTTGTGTTTTGCACACAAACAACCTAGTTCTCAGCACTGCCAGGCGTAATTTCTTAGTGCAGAGCAAGGAATAACCCCTGAACATCCCTGCGTGTGGGCCAAAGAACCCCCCCACCCCAGTTTTTTACTAATTTCTTGTTAGATTTGAAGAAATGTTTGAATTTGCAAATTCCATTTGGCCCCAAGTTGTACTATTTTGTCTCTTTTATTCAGTGCTCTCCTTTTCAATAAGTACATGTGCTGATTTTTTTAAAAATCAATCTGCAGTTTCCTAGATTGTTTCACAAATTGAATTATGCTACAGCGTGGTTGTCATTTGTGCTTCTAGATTTATCAGTGCAGTGGCGTGTATCAATAGCCCATTCCTTTTCATTGCTTAGTACTATGCAGCTTTATAGGAATGTATTTAGTATATTTATCCCTTCATTTGCTTATGTTTGGGGGCTATTTCTACTTTCAGGCAGTTGTTACTAAATCTGCTATAACTATTCATTAAAAAATAAGCGGTGGTCCTCTTATTTTTTTATTTTCTTTGCTCCATACCTGTCTACCAGGGATTACAGCTGGCTCTGTGCTCAGAGGATCATATGGGGTGCTGGCTGAGTCTGGTGAGCAAATCAAGTATCCCATCTGTGGCACTATCTCCCTGGCCCCTAAAAAAGTAAACATTTTAAAAAGTACATGTGTGAAAATACTTTTTTAATATTTGGATTGGGCCGGGCGATAGCCCAGCGGTTAGGGCGTTTGCCTTGCACGCGGCTGGCCTGTGCCGACCTGGGTTTGATCCCCGGCATCCCATATGGTCCCCAGAGCACCGCCAGGAGTAATTCCTGAGTGCAGAGCCAGGAGTAACCCCCTGAGCATCGCCAGGTGACCCCAAAAAGCAATATATATATATATATATATATATATATATATCATCAAATATATATAAATCATGCTATCCAAATATATATACAATATGCATATCCAAATACATATATATATATATATATATATATATATATATATATATATATATATATATATTTGGATAGCATGATTTTTTTTAAAATTTGGTTGCCAGGAGTGACATTGCTTGATCATAGGGTAGTGTAATTTGATTTAAAATGTTTTCTTTTTGTTCTTATCATTTCTGCTCCTTTATAAAGCTTTGATTTTGTCCTTTGTTACTGTTATTTTAGCTGTTATTCCTTGAAATCACAGACTTGGTTGTGAAGCTCACACTTTAATTGTGACTTTGCAGTACTCTTTAAATTGTTTTAAAATTTATTTTTGTTTTGGTGCTTGCTTGGAGTGAATACATTCAGTAGTTGCTATGCTTGCTTGCAGTTGCCTTCCTGTGGTAGTGGTACATTCATTGTACATATAGTGTACATACAGTGCTCACTAAGGTAGACGCTTTTATTTGTAGTGCTTGCACAAACGTAGTTGTGTTATGACAGAAATTTCATGCTTTGTTTTTGTGGAAGGGATTATGAAAACCAGTGCTTCTGGGTTCACATTTATCATAGCCGGCAGTGTTAGTAGTTTTTAGTGTTAGTAGATGCAAAGTCAAGGTTTAGTTAATCTCCTCCCTCCCACCTTTCTCCCTTTCCTCCTCACTGTGCTCAGGAACCATATTCGTGCCAGGGGTCTAATTGGGGTCAGCCCTATTCAAGGCAGGTGTATAAACCCCTGAACTTTTTTCCTTAATTGTCCAGCTTCATTTTCTGTGTTACTGTTACACCATCATTTACTGAATACTTTTCTTCTATATGTTTTTTTGGTCTGTGTGGAGGTGTCTACACCTGGTAGTGCTCAGGGCTTATTCCTGGCTGTGTGTTCTTGGCAAGATGGAGGGAATAATGACCTCTAAGATGTAGTAACAGCACTGACCCCAATACTAGGGTAGAGGTGGGGGGTCAGGCATGAAAAGAGAAAAAATGCACCATCAAGTTAAAGAGAACTGTATGCCAATCTTCAGTTGACAAATGGGTGACTGCCAATATGGAGGCGTTTACAAAAACGAAAGGATGGCATACTTTGTGTTTTGGGGCCAACACCTGATAGTGCTCAAGACTCACTTTCGGCTCTGCGTTTAGGGATCACTCTTGGGGACCCTAGGCGTACTGCAGCTTTACTAGTATTTTGCTGCTGTTGATATTCAAGATTTTTTATGTATGTCCTCTGTGGATAGGTTTTTTTTTTTTCCTTCCCTGTTTTTATGGTAATTTGTTTCCTTTAATTCTTTTGGTTAGCCCTCTTCCTAGAACTGAGAGCTGTTCCTTGGCAGTGGTGATGAAAACGGACATTAGTTTTTTTTTCTTCCTGACTCTGGGGAGGTCTCGGTCTTTTATCGGTGAGTATAAAGTTACCTATGCTTCTTGTAAATAACTTACATAAGCACAGTGCTTACTTCTGGCTCTGTTCTCAGGAACCACTCCCGATGGACTTGGGGCCATACAGGGGAGCCCTATGGATGATATCTCCAGCTCCTGTTTGCTTCTACTTAATATTTTGTTACCAAAGATACTTTTATTTTTGAGGTTCCTAGAGGTTTTGTCCACTCATGTTTATCATAATTTGGGATGATCATGTGATACTATTGAATGATGATTGTTGAACTACTCTTGTATTCCAGGGATAAGTCCTAGTTGCCCGGAGTGCATGCGTGCCTGAGTGATTTCTGTGCTTACATAAGGAATACTACTTTTTAGTTTTCTTGAATATCTTCGAATAACATGCTGTAGCCACATTGAATAAGTTTGGAAGCCTTTTTTTTTTTTTAAGGACTTTAAGACAGACTGGTGTTAAATTTTTTTGTGAGGCCATCTGATTCTGGGGTTTTCTGTTGGGAGATTTTTGATAACACTCTTGTTAAGTGTTACAGACATTCAGGTTTAAAATGTTTTCTTGAAACAGTTTTGACAAGTGTTTCTAGGAATTTTTTAATTTAATGCAATTTATTGGCACAGTTTTCCATTCTATAATATCTTTTTATTATTCTAGATTGATAGTATTTCTCCCACCTTTAAGATGAAAATATTTTTTGATACAGCAGGAGCTAAGCAGGAAAGCCTCAACTATTTTTTCAATCTAAATGTATAATTTTCAGTCTGAGAAAGGGAAGGAAATCTTAGTCCTTGACAAAATGAATGAACTGAAGACATTTCTGCTAAGGGAAAGTCACTTCTGCTAAGGGGAAACTCAAGAAAAAGAGAACTAATATGTCAGTTATTTTTGAGTTCTTAAATCTTCCTTCTCACCTCAACTTTTTGTGACCTCCCACCTCCCAGTCATATTAATGGAGATAGCAGAAAAGTGGTTACTGGGGATGACGTAATGAGATTCGTAGATATTTCATCTAATTTTTCAGTTGTAGATGAATAAGTTGAGGAACATATGTATATTACAGTGGTGGGTAACGCTACATTGTTTGAGATTTACTGAGAGCTTAGCTATTATCCACCCAAAAAGAAAAAAGTAAATATGTGAAGTGATGGATACTTTCTCTTGAGGATAGGAAGATGGCTGTATTTATGTATACTACTTCATTATATTGTTTTAAAATATCTTGATCACTTGACATCCCATTATTAGTCGATTTGCTCCAGCAGGCACCAGTAACGTTTCCGTTTGACCCTATACGTGCCAGTGTAGCCCAATGGCATCTGTTTGCTTCAGGCATACGAAAAGCCTCAAACTGTTCCTTCAGGGTTTTGACGAAGAAGTCTGACCATCTTGTAGGTTGGCGGCCACGTGATCTTTTGACATCCCGTGGGATCCAGTCGGTAACGGCTCTAGTCCAGCGGTCGTCTACAAGTCGCATTGCATGTCCAGCCCATCTGGTTTTCGCTGCCTTGGCAAATGAGACAGCGTCCCTGACTCTGGATAGTCGATGGAGATCGGAACTCCGAATTCCTTCTCTCACTTGAGTGAGGTGTGATATTCGAAGCATAGCTCTTTCCATTCCTCTTTGGGAGACCCGAATATCGTTCTCATCCTGCTTTCATAGGGCCCAGGTCTCTGAGGCGTATGTTAATGCAGGGAGAATGGTGGAGTCGAAGAGATGTGCCCGGGGCCGGAGGTTCTTTGTCCTTTTAGCTATTTTCTTCGATGCTCTTGAACGCATTTCATGCCCCTTTCTTCCTCCTGTGCAGCTCAGGTTTAGGTCATTCATCATGTTGATTTCTCGACCTAGGTACACATAACTGCTGTATTCAGAGATGTTTGTTCCCTTGAGATTGAAGGGGCTTATGGAACTAGCTCATTTTTCATGAACATAGTTTTGTTGAGATTCAGCTGTAGACCTACCTCTCCACATTCTCAGTCGAAGTCAGCCAGCATTTGTGCTGCTTGGCTAATGTTTGGTGTTATTAGAACGATGTCATCAGTGAAGTGGAGGTGATGTAATTGCTGGCAGTCTATCTTCACTCCCATTCCTTCCCATTCTAATTGTAGCATGGCGTTCTCGAGGGTGGCGCTGAAGAGTTTTGGAGAAATGTTATCACCCTGCCGAACCCCTCTTAAAATATCTTACAGTTTAGGGCTGGAGTGATAGCCCAGTGGGTAGGGCTTTTGCCTTGCATGCAGCCGGCCTGGGTTCGATCCCGGCATCCCATATGGTCCCCCGAGCACCACCAGGAGTAATTCCTGAGTGCAGAGCCAGGAGAAACCCCTGAGCGTCGCCGGGTGTGACCCAAAAAAAGCAAAAAAAAAAAACAAAAAAAAAACCTTACAGTTTAGCAATTATCTCTGAATAAAGATAAACGTTTTTCTTTTTTTTCTTTTTTCAAACAGGATTGTCATAGAGGCTATTGTAGAAGTTTTGAATTGTACTACACTTCATTCTTTTTCCCCCATTGTGGAAAGAACTCTCCAGCAATGATTACTTCAGAGTTACCAGTGTTACAGTAAGTATTATAATTTTTCTTTTTCAAAATATGTATGCTATAATATATCAAATTATTTGATCTGTTTGAAACACTATCAACATCTCCCATCCATTTCCCAAGTAAGGAGGTAGAAACACAACTTTTCTAGTTAACCCTTTTTACTAACCTATTTTTTTTTTAATTAGTTCTATACTTGAATTAAGGTGGGACGTTCAGTTTGGACATAATAATTTTTTATTGGTTCTTTATCTTGTGAACAGTGCCACCTTGGTCAGTTCATTAGAACTTTAAGTCTAATGAACTTACATGAACATAAGGTGTCATGTATGTCTTGGGCAAATCTTCTTTGATCCCTCACATTGCTGTTGGTTTCTTCTTGTGCTCCTGTGCTCTTTGCTTTTTTCCTGGCATCATGCTCAAAAACGTTTTGCATTTCTTTTTGCTTTTCGACCCACCTGATGTTGCTCAGTGTTATTCCTGGGCTCTGCCCTCAGGAATCTCTCCTGGTGGTGTTCAGGAGACCTTTTGGAATGCCAAAAGGCATTTGATTCAGGTCAAACCCGAATCCAGGTCTCCCACATGCAATGCAAAGCCTTACATAGTATGGCTGGACAGAGAGATACTATGGCTCTGGCCCCTATGTGGCATTGGTTACTTGTTTGTTTGTTTACATAGTTGCTTTTTAATAGCACCAGCATGCTCAGGGTTACTCCTAGCTCTGCACTTAGGAATTACTCCTGACAGTGCTCAGGGAAACATGGGATACCAGTGATTGAACCCGGTTGGCCACGTGCAAGCCAAATGGGCCACCTGCTCTGGTCCCTAGCATTCTTTTAAAAGATGTATTTTATTTTTATTTATTTTTTTAATCAAATTACTATGAGACACAGTTACAAGGCTGTTTATGATCTTTTTTTTTTTTTTTTTTTTTTTTGTCACACCTGGGAATGCTCAGGGGTTTCTCTTAACTCTGCACGCAGGAATTACTCCTGGCAGTGCTCGGGGACCATATGTGATGCCAGGGATCGAACCCAGGCCAGCATGGGCCAGCTGCGTGCCAGGCAATCGCCCTACCTGCTGGGCTATTGCTCCGCCCAATCTTTTTTTTTTTTTTTTTTTTTTAATGTTATTATGCCACTGTGAGATACACAATTACAAAGCTTTTCATGATTGGGTCTCAGCTACACAGTGTTCCAGCACCAACCCTCCACCACCCTTCCACTATCCCCAAATTAAATATCTCCCCCGCCCCCCAGCCTGCCTCTATAGTAGGCAATTTTCTCCTCTTTTTCCTTATCCTACTCTTCGTCCTGCCTCTCAATGTCTCTCTCTTTCTCCCTTCTCATACAATATATACATTTAGGCGTTATCGTGTATATCGCTATGCTTATGTTCAATGCTCAGGTCTAGTCTGGCGTTGCCATTTCCAATAATTGTTAGCACACTACTATCTGACCTCTATTCACTCGTGTTAGAGTCCAACCATTGACAAGTCCTCCTGGTCTATGTATTGCCTGACCTTGGATATTGGTCTCATGCTATTTCTTTTTATTTCCCGGAAATGTGTGTCATTCTATATCTGTCTTTTCCTTCTGACTAATTTCACTCAGCATGATACTCTCCATGTCCATCCATTTATAGGCAAATTTTATAATTTCATTTTTCCTAACAGCTGCATAGTATTCCGTTGTGTAGATGTACCAAAGTTTCTTTATCCAGTCATCTGTTCTCAGGCACCCAGGTTGTTTCCAGATTCTGGCTATTGTGAATAGTGCTGCTATGAACATAGAAATGCAGGTGGATTTCTGCTGTGAGTTTTGGGCCCCCAGGCTATATTCCCAGGAATGGTATTGCTGCGTCAAAGGGAGCTCTATTTCTAGTTGGTAAAGGAATGCATATATTGTTTCCAAAAGAGCTGGACCAGTCAGCATTCCCACCAAAAATGATTGAGAGTTCCTTTCTCCCCCCATATCCACGCCAGCATTGTTTGTTTTTGCTCTATTTTATTTTATTTTGTTTTGTTTTGTCACTTGTCTTTGCATTGTTCATTGATTTGCTCGAGCAGGTGCCAGTAACACCCATTTGTTGGAAGTGAGGTTCATTATTGTTACAGTTTTTGGCATATCAAATACACCACAGGTAGCTCGCCAGGTTCTGAATAATAAATAAAATTTTATTTTATTTTATTTTATTTATTTTATATTTTGCTTTTCGCATCACACCCAGCAATGCTCAGGGGTTACTCTTGACTCTGCACTCAGGAATTACTCCTGCTGTGCTCCGGGAACCATATGGGATGCCGGGATTGAACCCGGTCTGCTGCATGCAAAGCAAACGCCCTCCCCACCGTGCTATCACTGGCCCCTGTTCTTGCTCTTTTGAATGTGTGCCATTCTCTGTGGTATGAGATGACCTCTCATAGTAGTTTAATTTGCATCTCTCTGATGATTAGTGATGAACATTTTTTCATATGCCTTTTGGCCATGTGAATTTCTTCTTTGTGAAAGTTTCTCTTCATTTCTTCTCCCCATTTTTTTGATGGGATTGGCTGTTTTTATTTCTTACAGAGGTTTACCAGTGCCGTATATATCATGATAATTTTTCAATCATACACTGTTCCAATACTCATCCCTCCACCAGTGTACATTTACCACCACCACCGAATATCCCTCTTTTCCCTCCTTCTGCCCACACCCCACCAAGCCTGTCTATATGGCAGACACTTTTTTCTCCCTTTCTTCTTTCTGCCTTTGGACATTATAGTTTGTAATACAGACACTGAGATGTTATTATGATTGTTCCTTTAGCTACTTCAGCAGGAAGTTTTTATCTAAAGTGATTATTTGCAAATAAAAGATACATTTTAACTTTAATTTTTTCTCCCTTCCCTTTTCTTATCTGGTTGTATGGTGTGTTAGAGATCACAGTTGGCTTATGAGGTGGTGCCAATCATTGAACTTGCATCCTCATACCTACCTGTAAAGCTATCTTTTGATATTGAGCTATTCTTGGGCCATTGATTTATTTAACTATTTCCTGGGTGAATTATTTTTGATAAAAAAAATAATAGTTTTGTAGTATATCTGGAAGAGTAGTAATAGAAGCTTGGTAAATGCATTTTCAGTGGTAAATTGAAGATGGTACTCTTGGTCAAGGTAAGATATAATAAGTATTTTTTGAAGACAGTTTTCTGAGAACTTTTTCAGATGCATTAGCATCATAGTTATCTTGCTTATGAATTCATTTATGTATAAATACTATTTTGTAATGAAAAGAATGATACGTCTCTTGGTATTTGTAAACTTCTATTTCCACCATTTGTACAGTAAAGATATGGAAACTAATTCCTGAGATTTCCACTAAACAGTCTTTTGATCTAGTAATATCAATTTTAATTTTTATTTATTTGTTTTCATTTATTTTTTAATTTTATTATACCACCGTGACAAACAGTTACAAAACTGCTCATGATTAGGTTTCAGTCATACAGTGTTCCAGCATCCATTCCTCCACCTGGGCACATTTCCCACCACCAGTTTTCCCTGACTCCCTCCCCTCTCCCCTTTTCCTTATTTTTAATTAATTTATTTGTTTTGCTTTTTTGGGTCACACCTGGCAATGCTCAGGGGCTACTCCTGGCTCTGCATTCAGGAATTACTTCTGGCGGTGCTCAGAGGGATCCATATGGGATACCTATGGCTCTGGCCCTTATCCTCCCTCTCTCTCTCTCTCTCTCTCTCTCTCTCTCTCTCTCTCTCTCCACACACTCTCACTCTTCTTTTACACATTGTGGCTTGCAATAGAATATAGGGGTTATCTTTTATATCCCTTTGCCTGATCCAGTAATTTTTATTGTTGAGCTCAGTAATGATTTTTCTAATGTAGACAGTGCATAGGTCATTCTGGTCAGGGAATGACTAGAATTTTCTTTGGCTTGCTTTGGTAATTGTAATTATTAGTGGAGTTTTCACTTTAGTGCTCTGTAATATTAATCATTGTCAAGTATTTTAAAGGACTACATGTGTATATATTCTACTGCAGATTCTGGTTCCAGAAAATATGATAGTTTCTTGGAAGGGAAAAAACAAGATACTCAGTATTTGTTGCCATAAAACTTAAATAGATATTATTCAAATACAAATAATAGATCTAAGCTGCTGTTGGTTTGCTGAGGATTTTAAGAAAGTGTCAGCCTATGTTTTATTTTAGTCTACTTTTCTAAGGAAGAAATAATTGGGTTTAGGATTGAAGTGAATTGCAAATTTGAGGGAAGAAGCAAGGAGCATCGTATTAATTATGTAGTAAAGGAATGACATCTGCAAAAATATTCTGAAGGCAGAATTTTGGTAAGTTTGTGTGACTGAATGTTTGCTTTTTCCTTCCTTGAAGTTGAGAATAAAGTGTAGGATGGGATGAGATAAGGCTTGTGGGTCGCTTAGAGATATTTTGTAGCTATCTGCTAAATCACATTGATTTTGAGTAGTTTCTTCTCGGAGCAGTAAAGTCAAGTTTTAACTATGAAAGGTGCACTAAGATATATACTTAGAAAAGGCCTCTTAATGTAGTATCGTGATTCGTTTCAGAGGTGCAGGAGTAAAGCAAGAGACCTTGGAGAAGGATAATTCAGTCTCTAGAGTAGAGTTGAAGATACAGTTTGAACTGATTACAGTGGAAATGGAGAAAGAGAGATAAAATTGAGGTTTCTAGGGAGCAGAAAGTGATGTTTGATTTGACTCTTCATTTTCTATGTCCAGTAATAATATAAATGTGAACATTTCAATATTTTATATAGCAGTTGGCCAGAATTGGACTTTGCATGCTTATTGACCCAGTATGTTACTTTGGTTTAGATATTTGTTGATATGTAATATGAGTTAATGCACTAAAGATAGGTATTTCAGTTCTCTTTGTAATGGTGTAAAACTAGATATAATTTTAACTGTTGATTGATAGAGAAGTCATTCAGTTAATATATGTGCCATTTAGTACTTGTGTATAATACGTTTATGTCAAAAATTTATAAATGTTTATATGAGAAATTCCTATTTAACAATTAAAAGATGAAAACACAGAATGTGCAACTGCCACCACCATGTAAACTCATCTTGTTCCAGAGACTAAAATAAATCTTGAAAGAGATTATCTGGCTGCAAAAATAATCTTGGATATCTAGTTTCACCTGAGACTTGTAGGATGATCTTTGGGGGTAGATTGGCACCTGTCCTACCAACACCCCACCCCAACCCAGCTGTTCTTCCAACCCAGAGCCGCCTCCATGCCTCTGACTGACTGCTCAGTAAATAAAAAGTAAATATTTTCTGGAGCGATATCTCCAAACTCTACAACACTGTCATCCTAGTAGTAGCATGCCAGGTTCATGGGATATAATTGTAATGTACTGTAATTAACTATGTAATGTTATTCTGGCCCCTACCAGAGATTTCTATGCATGTTTCTCACAAGAGAAATAAAATACATAATTGTTGGGCTAAAGTGATAGTACAGTGAATCCTGGTATCCAATATGGTCCCCAAGCACTGAGTGCAGAACCAGAAGTAATCCATAAAATTGTCAGATGTGACCAAAAACCAAAATCAGGGGCCGGAGCAACAGCACAGCGGGTAGGGCATTTGCCTTGCATGCGGCCAACCCGGGTTTGATCCCTCGCATCCCATATTGTCCCCGAGCACCGCCAGGAGTAATTCCTGAGCGAAGAGCCAGAAGTAACGCCTGAGCATGGCTGGGTGTGACCCCAAAAAAGTGCAAAAAAAAAAATCAAAACAGAACAAAATTTAAAGGAGCACTGTCACTGTATCACTGTCTTCCCGTTCATCATCGATTTGCTCGAGCGGGCACCAGTAACATCTCCATATGTTCTGTCTCTTGCAAATAGAGCCCAAGGGCACCTGCTTGCTTGGAACATAAAGAGCCTCAAACCATTCCATCAGGTCATGGGGGTGAGGTCTGTAATTGTTATTGGTATTTGGCATATCAAATACGACACGGGTAGCTTGCCAGGCTCTGTTGTGTGGGTAGCAACCTCTTGTAGTTATCTCTAAATCCAGCATTTATTGATGAAATGTGCAGCCGCAAAAGTGGCCTTGCGAGCCAGGCTGTGATAGGCTGGTCTGCTGGGTGGAGTTCTGAGGAGAGGGAAGTCCGATGTGGAAAATGGAGCCCTCATGGAGTGGGGGTCGTTGGGCTGGTTACAAGGCTCTGCTGGGGTGGCGGGCCAGAGCTAGAACCCACCATCCCTCCTGGGCGCCTTGTGAGTGGCTGGGCACATGGAGAGCCAGAAGCAGCTCTGCCCCATGTCTGTGAGCAACAAGATAATATTTTCAGTTTAGTGTCTTGATGTGGAATTTGAAAATTGAATTGACCTTGACATCTAATTGGGCCTGCCACCTAATTAGGTTAGTAAATATGAGCTAAGATGATTGGTTTTCCGATCTTTTCATTTCCTTATTTGTAAATTATGTACAATAGTATATCTTGTAAAAATGTCTTTGTTCATTGTATTTGAGGTATTATAAGCTAGCACAGAGTATGTGTTTGGTACAGTCTATTTGAAATGCAGTGTGGAGAAATAGCCACACTTTAGTAGAGATAAATAAAAAGTAATTGAGGGATTGACAAACTGCTGCTAGTAACTCACATTCCTGATTTGTAAATCAAGTATTATTCAACCAAAGCCATGTTTATTCATTTACGTTTTGGTACAGAGATATTATTACCCTATGTGTGAAGTGCTTACTATACAAACCTTTAAGAAAATGTTGCGGGACTGGAGGACTGAGAGCCTTAATTAAATACCACATTACTAATGAAGATTTGCAACTAGGGAAGTAGCCTGTAAGAGAATGTTAATGACAGTATGTGTAGAATGGCTTATGGTATAATAATAGAAGCAAAAATCTTTAAAAAAAGATTATTTTGAGAAATGATGGTTATGGTTTATTAATGGAAGAATAGGCAGGATTATTATAATGAAGAATACTCAGGAGTGCTTGTTAACTGGTGGCATAAACGATTGATGTGATTTTCAGAATTTCACTAAAAGAGGTTAATGGTGACAATAGATTTGCATATCAGCTTAAAGCATGGTTTCACATTAATAAAATAACATTAATGGCGATACCATAAGAGGAAAACAGAATTAAGTCAGAACTGGACTCATTTTTTATAAGTCCGAGAATTTGAGATGAAGTAAAAGAAACATGTTACTCTTTCAATTACAAATTTTGAATTATGGGGGATGCTGGAAAGAGGGAAATCGGGGACATTGGTGGTGGGAAATGTACACTGGTGAAGGATTGGGTGCTGGGACATTGTATGACTGAAATCCAACCAAGAAAACTTTGTAACTGTGTATCTCACTGGGATTCAATTTAAATAAGTAAACAAACCTGATTTATAGTTTGGGTATGTCTAGATTTTTTGACAAGATATTAATATCACTTGCATAGTAATTTCATATCTTCACTGTATGGTTTGCAGATAGCTCTTTTCATGGGGGCGGGAGCAGGTCATACCGGCAATACTCAGGGTTACTCCTGGCTCTGTACTCAGGAATTACTCCTGGCGGTGCTCGGGGACTATACGGGATGCCGGGAATCGAACCTGGGTCGGCTGGCAATTGCCCTACCCGCTGTGCTATTGCTCTGGCCCCGCAGATAACTCTTTTTACAAACATTATCCTGTTACAAGAGATAGGCAGACACTAAAGAATTGAGCTGGAGAGAGAGTACAAAGGTGAAGGAACTTGCCTTGCAAGTGGCCACAATGTTGCTTTGAATTTCAGCACTGAATTTGGTGTTCTAAACAGGCACCAAAGCCCTTGAGCACTACCAGGTTTGGCTCCAGAACAAAAGAAATAAAATCAGAAATAAACAAAAGGGGGGAATAGAACTAAGAACTTTGAATAAAAAGTAGAGAATAATAAATTATGAATTGGGCTGTCATTTTTATATTCCCTACCTGATATTTATATTTTTATGCCAATGCTTTATCAAACTCAGTGAAGATATTATTTTACAGTTTAAACATTTCAGTTTCATTGTGGAGCTGATTTGAGCGCCATCATTAAATTTTCAGGAATTTCTTGATCGTACTGAGAGTATCCCACCCACACGGCAGAGTCTGGCAAGCTATCCATGTCGTATTTGATACGCCAAAAACCAGTAACAGTTATAGACCTCATTCCCATGACCTGAACAAATGGTTTGAGGCTCTTCGTATTTCTGGAGTGAGCAGATGCCCTTGGGCTACACTTGCATGGGACAGGACATGGAGATGTTACTGGTGCCTGCTCAAGCCGATTGATGAACAATGAGAACAAGTGAAGAAGTGATACATACATACACACACATACATACATGATATAAACTTCATATAATATTTTAAAATGAAATTAACATCTAAAATATCACTATTAATCTTTCATACATTAATATTTTCTATTCTCATGAGTGATTTTCTTTCTGTTCTTATTTTGTTTTTGTACCACATCCAGAGGTGCAGTGCGTAGGGCTTTGTCCTGGCTCTGCACTTCTGTGGGTCTCGCTTTTACGGGGATCACTTCTACGGGTCTCGTGACCCTGGGCGTGCTGGAGATGGACCCTAGGTAGACAGGGCAAGCACCTGTCCACTCTACTATAGCTCCAGCTCTCTCTAAAGAGTTTTCATTTATACCTATTGTATCTGTGTATGATAGAAGTTATTTAGAGGCATGCTTCTACTGTCTGTTACTGTCAATTCTGATCTTGCTGTTGTCCCATCAGAGTTTCGAACTGGATTAGGTGAGGTTTTTTTTTTTTTTTTTTTTTTTTGCTTTTTGGGTCACACCCGGCGATGCTCAGGGGTTTCTCCTGGCTCTGCACTCAGGAATTACTCCTGGCGGTGCTCTGGGGACCCTATGGGATGCCGGGATCGAGCCCGGCCGGCACAGGCCGGCAGCGTGCAAGGCAAACGCCCTACTGCTGGGCTATCGCTCTGGCCCCGTATTAGGTGAGTTTTTTGTACCATGAGTGTCTTGAAGCACTAAAGATCAATGTTCCATTTATTATTTTGTCAGTTATCTGCACATTTTTAAAAAGTGATGGGAAAATGATTATTAACTTAGATTAAATAGTTTATCAGGGCTTTAGCCAGAAGGTTATAGTAGTAGGTTATATAGCACAAAAATAAACAAGAAAGTATTTCTCCAGTCTTGGAGAACTATTTTCTAACTTGGTGAATTTGCTTTATCATTATCTAATGTTATTCCAGCTAACACTTTTATGATTTCACAAGCAAAGTTTTCATTAAAATGATCACTCATCAGCCCTCTTTCATGTCAGAGCCCTCCTTGCTCAACAGTGTCGACCATATGTTAGCTGTGAGTATGATTTGGCAAATTATCAACATCACTTTATGTTAATCAAATGCATTAAACGTCATATTATCATTGTACAGAATTTACACATTATACATCCTCTGTTTCCATTTCCAATAACATACATGCAGATTTTTAAAAGAACCTTGTTAAACATTTACTAGCAGTTCATGGTTTCATACTTTCATAAAAGGGAAAAAAATTTCTTATGCCTTTGTTTCTATATTGAATTCATCTCTGTAGTTGTTTCTCGCATTTTTATTTTTTATAAAAGGTGCCATTTTCGTGTTTTTTTTCTTATTTATGATTTTTGGAGCATTCACTTATTCAGTATAATGGGATGGTAGTATTTTTAATTTGCTAAAGAAATGTGTAATATATTTGCAAGCAGTGATATAATAAACAACTTTTGAATCAATATAGAGGGAGGTAAGCAAATCATATGATTAGATTATGAATTATGTGTTCAATAAAGTAATAAAATAATATCACATTTTCCAGGGATTCAACTAATGAAACTACTGCCCATTCAGATGCTGGTAGTGAACTTGAAGAAACAGAGGGCAAGGGAAAAAGAAAAAGGGGTCGTCCTGGCCGGCCTCCAGTATGTATTATGCCTATCTTCTTTGTTTCTGTGTGGTTTCACAGTAAAGTGGTTTGTTGGTTATTTGTTAATTCTAGAACTGTGAATAATTTAAAAAGTTTAAGGGGAACACTCATTAGTATTTCAGACTTATTTAATTGTAACACTAGTTTATAAAGCAAAACAAAGGAAATTGAGTATAGTATCCTGTTTGCTTTTCTTATTTCTCTTTTAAATGCTTAGTGGTTCATGTGATGATATGGAGATGATTAACATTGATAGCATGTAGCTGGTTTAATTCCCCTGGTATTTACATGCAGCTCTGATTCCTAGTGAGCTCCTAAGTATGCACTTAGCTGCTATTAGTTTGATCTTTGAGAGCAGAGTCAGATAATAGTCTTGTTGGTATCATAAAGGTTAGAAGAGTTCTAGGTATTAATGTTTTTAAAGGACAACTTTTTTGTATTTTATGCAAATCTATTAATGATTGTTTAGTGTTAAGAGAATATTTTAAAAACATACCATTCTCATTGAAATTAGTATGATTTTCTATTGAAGTTATTGTTGTAGGAAACTTGAGGCTCCTTTTATTGTGATACAATGGTAATATGAACTCTCATATAATCATTACCCAGCTTCAGCAATTATGGCACCATGGGCAGTCATTTATCTCTTCATCACTCCTTCCCTTTAAAGGACTATTTTGTAGACAATATTTTATGTCAGTCTGTGAGAAAATATTGTGATTTGCCCCCTACCCCCAATCAGTGAGTGCCTAGGATTCATGGGTACTGGGAATTAAACCTGGGTTGGCTATTTGCAAAGCAAGTACTTTACCTGTGTACAGTCTCTTTAGCTTCCTGAAATGTATTTCTGGCTCTTCTAAAAAAAAATAACCTAATGGCATTATCATATCTTCAGATATCAGATTTTATGAAGTTCAGCAAATGAGTTGTAAGTTATTTCATAAATTTTATTTTAAGATGTGTAGAGTTTCTTTGAAGATCTTTTCTGTTAGTTTGTTTCTGGGTCACACCCTGCTATGCTCAGGCCTTGCTTTTGGCTCTACTGTCAGGAATCACTCCTGATGGGCTTGGAGGACCATGTGTGGTGCCAGGGACCAAACCCAGTTGGCTGTGTGCAAGGCAAATGTGCTACTGAACTGTACTATCACTTCGATAACCTCTTTGAAGGTTTGTGCAAATAAGTGCCACCTTATTTTAAAATTGTTAAAATTGACATGCATGTTTTGAAACTATTTTTGTATATATGTATTTGTATGCATTATTTGTAAGAACTTTAAAAAATGTGGTTATTCCATCAGTGCATACTATTTGCCAGTTTTCAGTTAGCTTTAGTGAATCTCTGTAACCTTTATTTTTCCCTGAAAAATTAAAGTGGAAAAACAAATAGAATGATTTTTTTACTCTTCTCATTAACTTTTAGCTTATCTTAATTGAATGGAAAATTACATGGAGGAAAATATATAATTATAATATCTATAATACTTAATGTAGTATTATTTGGTGATACAATATTCCTTACAAAAACACTGGATAAAATTGAATAGTGTTGCACTTAGTTTAACACTGTTCTATTTCTTCTAAAGAACCATAAATTTTTTCTGAGACTGTAATGATTCTACAGTGCTTTCTCTAGGAGTCATGACTTACAGGTCAAATTTGTAAATAAAACTAAACTTACTTGAAGGCTGAAAATAAGCTATCTGCTTGAGTGCATATTTGAATTTGTCACCCTTATCCCTACCTCCAGTTGAAATTATTAGTTTTGTTTTGGGGCCATACTCTGCAGTGCTCAGGGGTTGTTCCTAGCTCTGCATTATAGAAAATCATCTCTGAAGGGCTCATGGGACCATATGGAAAGAATGTCAGGGGATTGAATTTGGGTCTGCTGCATGCAATGCAAGTGCCCTTACCCTCTGTTCTCAGTCCTAGTTAAAAATTCTTTGTGTAAGAGCTTCCAGGTTAAATGTTGTTACCTTCATGAAAGGCTTTGTTTCTTCTTACTGAAGAGAATTTGCCATCTCTTCAACAAG
>JAJIBD010012744.1:0-24344 GCA_021461705.1 Cryptotis parvus | reverse complement strand
GCTTTGAAGGATAAATTGACAGAGGCTGAAGACAAGATTAAAGAGCTGGAAGCCTCAAGGTTGTGAAGCATTGTTATTTTATTTGCTTGAAATTCAAGGCTTTGCCCTAATATCAAGAACAAAATTAGAATCTAGATGATAAAAACTGGGACTATACATGTTAATAAACTTTTCCTTCTTTAGGGGCCAGGGCGATAACCCAGCGGGTAGGGCATTTGCCTTGCACGCAGCCAACCTGGGTTCGATCCCGGCATCCCATATGGTTCCCTGAGCAACGCCAGGAGTAATTCCTGAGCAAAGAGCCAGGAGTAACCCCTGAGCATTGCTGGGTGTGACCCAAAAAAAAAAAAAAAAAAAAAAAAACCTTTTCCTTCTTTAAAATTAAAATATTTGATTTTATGTATATAATAGTAGGGGATAAGGTGGTTGTCTTGTTTGATCCCTGGCACTGAATATGGTTCTCTGAACACCACCAGGAATGAGTCCTCAGTATCACTGGGTATCCCCAAACAAGCAAAAACAAAAGGGAAAGGAGCTTAGGGGCCAGAAAAGATAATATAGGGGTCATGGTGTTTGCCTTGCAGGTAGCTGGCTCTGGTTTGGAGCCCCAGTGCTGCATAGTCTCCCTGAGCACAGAGGTGGGAGTAATCCCTGAGCATCACCAGATGTGTTCCCAAATACCTCCCCATATAGATATGAAATTGTGGACCCTTATTCCCTTGGTTCAGTCTCTAGCACTGTAGCACTAGATGGTTCCTCTTTGCACAGCAATGGGGGATGCAGGGGGCAGTCCCTCAGCACACAGCTTGGGTGTAACCCTGAACATGTTAGGTGTGACCCATACCATTCCCCAAATATATAATATGTGCCAGAGTGGATTTACATAGACCAGGGACCCCTGGGTTTGGTCCCTAGCACCTATATATGGTTGCCCAAGTCTGCCAGGAGTGATTCAGGAATAAGCCCTAAGTACTGCTGTGTATGTTCCCCAAATCAGTATACACACACATTCATACATTTGTATATATTATATATGTTAAATATGAAAGCGGGGGGAAAAAGGTTGAAAAGCGGACTACAAAGATAGCTCAGTGGGCTGTGTTTTGCTTTGTATGTGGAAGGCCTGGATTCACCATCTCCGACTCAGTATGGTTCCTCCAATCAGAGGCAGAAGCAACCCTGAGCACAGACTGGGAGTAACCCATGATTGCTCCCAAATGTTGTAAAAGACCAAAAAAAAGCAAATGAAGAGAAGTTGTGGAGTGTAAGAATATATTATTCCTCAAAATTTTTAAAAAAGTTTCCAAAATTAATATAAAAAATGTTAAGGCTGAAGTGACAAAAGACCCAATAGAAAAGATGTATGAAGAGGCAGTTCATACCTGAAGCAGCCCAGAATAGTCATAGTCAGGGAATGGGGAGAAGATTCTAACTCACTAGGAATTGGGGACGGTACGCCTCTTCACCTTAACCAGAGTGTAGTCCCACGGTGCTGATGTGGTAGATTCACCTGCTGTTAGCGTGTGTGTAATGGTCAGTGTCAGCTGCTGTTAGGTGTGTGTAATGGTCTGTGTCAGCTGCTGTTAGCGTGTGTGTAATGGTCAGTGTCAGCTGCTGTTAGCGTGTGTGTAATGGTCAGTGTCAGCTGCTGTTAGCGTGTGTGTAATGGTTCAGTGTCAGCTGCTGTTAGCGTGTGTAATGGTCAGTGTCAGCCGCTGTCAGCGGTGTGTAATGGTCAGTGTCAGCCGCTGTCAGCGTGTGTGTAATGGTCAGTGTCAGCTGCTGTTAGCGTGTGTGTAATGGTCAGTGTCAGCTGCTGTTAGCGTGTGTGTAATGGTTCAGTGTCAGCTGCTGTTAGCGTGTGTGTAATGGTCAGTGTCAGGCCGCTGTCAGCGCGTGTGTAATGGTCAGTGTCAGCTGCTGTTAGCGTGTGTGTAATGGTTCAGTGTCAGCTGCTGTTAGCGTGTGTGTAATGGTCAGTGTCGGCTGCTGTTAGCGTGTGTGTAATGGTCAGTGTCAGCTGCTGTTAAGCGTGTGTGTAATGGTCAGTGTCGGCTGCTGTTAGCGTGTGTGTAATGGTCAGTGTCGGCTGCTGTTAGCGTGTGTGTAATGGTCAGTGTCAGCTGCTGTTAGCAAGTGTGTAATGGTCAGTGGTCGGCCGCTGTCAGCGTGTGTGTAATGGTCAGTGTCAGCCGCTGTTAGCGTGTGTGTAGTGGTCAGTGTCAGCTGCTGTCAGCGTGTGTGTAATGGTTCAGTGTCAGCTGCTGTCAGCGTGTGTGTAATGGTCAGTGTCAGCCACTGTTAGCGTGTGTGTAATGGTCAGTGTCAGCCGCTGTTAGCGGTGTGTAATGGTCAGTGTCAGCTGCTGTTAGCGTGTGTGTAATGGTCAGTGTCGGCCGCTGTCAGCGTGTGTGTAATGGTCAGTGTCGGCTGCTGTTAGCGTGTGTGTAATGGTCAGTGTCGGCTGCTGTTAGCGTGTGTGTAATGGTCAGTGTCAGCCGCTGTTAGCGTGTGTGTAATGGTCAGTGTCAGCTGCTGTTAGCGTGTGTGTAATGGTCAGTGTCGGCCGCTGTCAGCGTGTGTGTAATGGTCAGTGTCGGCTGCTGTTAGCGTGTGTGTAATGGTCAGTGTCGGCTGCTGTTAGCGTGTGTGTAATGGTCAGTGTCAGCCGCTGTTAGCGTGTGTGTAATGGTCAGTGTCAGCCGCTGTTAGCGTGTGTGTAATGGTCGTGTCAGCCGCTGTTAGTGTGTGTGTAATGGTCAGTGTCAGCTGCTGTTAGCGTGTGTGTAATGGTCAGTGTCAGCTGCTGTTAGCGTCTGTGTAATGGTTCAGTGTCGGCTGCTGTCAGCGTGTGTGTAATGGTCAGTGTCGGCTGCTGTCAGCGTGGTGTGTAATGGTCAGTGTCGGGCTGCTGTTAACGTGTGTGTAATGGTCAGTGGTCGGCCGCTGTTAGCGTGTGTGTAATGGTCAGTGTCAGCCGCTGTTAGCGTGTGTGTAATGGTCAGTGTCAGCTGCTGTTAGCGTGTGTGTAATGGTCAGTGTCGGCTGCTGTCAGCGTGTGTGTAGTGGTCAGTGTCGGCTGCTGTTAGCGTGTGTGTAATGGTCTGTGTCAGCCGCTGTTAGCGTGTGTGTAATGGTTCAGTGTCGGCTGCTGTCAGCGTGTGTGTAATGGTCTGTGTCAGCTGCTGTCAGCGTGTGTGTAATGGTCAGTGTCAGCTGCTGTTAGCGTGTGTGTAATGGTCAGTGTCAGCTGCTGTTAAGCGTGTGTGTAATGGTCAGTGTCAGCCGCTGTCAGCGTGTGTAATGGTCAGTGTCAGCTGCTGTCAGCGTGTGTGTAATGGTCAGTGTCAGCTGCTGTCAGCGTGTGTGTAATGGTCTGTGTCAGCTGCTGTCAGCGTGTGTGTAATGGTCAGTGTCAGCTGCTGTTAGCGTGTGTGTAATGGTCAGTGTCAGCTGCTGTTAGCGTGTGTGTAATGGTCAGTGTCAGCTGCTGTTAGCGTGTGTGTAATGGTCAGTGTCAGCTGCTGTCAGCGTGTGTGTAATGGTCAGTGTCAGCTGCTGTTAGCGTGTGTGTAATGGTTCAGTGTCAGCTGCTGTTAAGCGTGTGTGTAATGGTCAGTGTCAGCTGCTGTTAGCGTGTGTGTAATGGTTCATTGTCAGCTGCTGTTAGCGTGTGTGTAATGGTTCAGTGTCAGCTGCTGTTAGCGTGTGTGTAATGGTCAGTGTCAGCTGCTGTTAGCGTGTGTGTAATGGTCAGTGTCGGCTGCTGTTAGCGTGTGTGTAATGGTCAGTGTCGGCTGCTGTTAGCGTGTGTGTAATGGTCAGTGTCAGCTGCTGTTAGCAAGTGTGTAATGGTCAGTGTCGGCCGCTGTCAGCGTGTGTGTAATGGTCAGTGTCAGCCGCTGTTAGCGCGTGTGTAGTGGTCAGTGTCAGCTGCTGTCAGCGTGTGTGTAATGGTTCAGTGTCAGCTGCTGTCAGCGTGTGTGTAATGGTCAGTGTCAGCCACTGTTAGCGTGTGTGTAATGGTCAGTGTCAGCCGCTGTTAGCGTGTGTGTAATGGTCAGTGTCAGCTGCTGTTAGCGTGTGTGTAATGGTCAGTGTCGGCCGCTGTCAGCGTGTGTGTAATGGTCAGTGTCGGCTGCTGTTAGCGTGTGTGTAATGGTCAGTGTCGGCTGCTGTTAGCGTGTGTGTAATGGTCAGTGTCAGCCGCTGTTAGCGTGTGTGTAATGGTCAGTGTCAGCTGCTGTTAGCGTGTGTGTAATGGTCAGTGTCGGCCGCTGTCAGCGTGTGTGTAATGGTCAGTGTCGGCTGCTGTTAGCGTGTGTGTAATGGTCAGTGTCAGCCGCTGTTAGCGTGTGTGTAATGGTCAGTGTCAGCCGCTGTTAGCGTGTGTGTAATGGTCGTGTCAGCGCTGTTAGTGTGTGTGTAATGGTCAGTGTCAGCTGCTGTTAGCGTGTGTGTAATGGTCAGTGTCAGCTGCTGTTAGCGTCTGTGTAATGGTTCAGTGTCGGCTGCTGTCAGCGTGTGTAATGGTCAGTGTCGGCTGCTGTCAGCGTGTGTGTAATGGTCAGTGTCGGCTGCTGTTAACGTGTGTGTAATGGTCAGTGTCGGCCGCTGTTAGCGTGTGTGTAATGGTCAGTGTCAGCCGCTGTTAGCGTGTGTGTAATGGTCAGTGTCAGCTGCTGTTAGCGTGTGTGTAATGGTCAGTGTCGGCTGCTGTCAGCGTGTGTGTAGTGGTCAGTGTCGGCTGCTGTTAGCGTGTGTGTAATGGTCTGTGTCAGCCGCTGTTAGCGTGTGTGTAATGGTTCAGTGTCGGCTGCTGTCAGCGTGTGTGTAATGGTCTGTGTCAGCTGCTGTCAGCGCGTGTGTAATGGTCAGTGTCAGCTGCTGTTAGCGTGTGTGTAATGGTCAGTGTCAGCTGCTGTTAGCGTGTGTGTAATGGTCAGTGTCAGCCGCTGTCAGCGTGTGTGTAATGGTCAGTGTCAGCTGCTGTCAGCGTGTGTGTAATGGTCAGTGTCAGCTGCTGTCAGCGTGTGTGTAATGGTCTGTGTCAGCTGCTGTCAGCGTGTGTGTAATGGTCAGTGTCAGCTGCTGTTAGCGTGTGTGTAATGGTCAGTGTCAGCTGCTGTTAGCGTGTGTGTAATGGTCAGTGTCAGCTGCTGTTAGCGTGTGTGTAATGGTTCATTGTCAGCTGCTGTTAGCGTGTGTGTAATGGTTCAGTGTCAGCTGCTGTTAGCGTGTGTGTAATGGTCAGTGTCAGCTGCTGTTAGCGTGTGTGTAATTGTCAGTGTCAGCTGCTGTTAGCGTGTGTGTAATGGTCTGTGTCAGCTGCTGTTAGCGTGTGTGTAATGGTTCATTGTCAGCTGCTGTTAGCGTGTGTGTAATGGTTCAGTGTCAGCTGCTGTTAGCGTGTGTGTAATTGTCAGTGTCAGCTGCTGTTAGCGTGTGTGTAATGGTTCAGTGTCAGCTGCTGTTAGCGTGTGTGTAATGGTTCATTGTCAGCTGCTGTTAGCGTGTGTGTAATGGTTCAGTGTCAGCTGCTGTTAGCGTGTGTGTAATGGTCAGTGTCAGCTGCTGTTAGCGTGTGTGTAATTGTCAGTGTCAGCTGCTGTTAGCGTGTGTGTAATGGTCAGTGTCAGCTGCTGTTAGCGTGTGTGTAATTGTCAGTGTCAGCTGCTGTTAGCGTGTGTGTAATGGTTCAGTGTCAGCTGCTGTTAGCGTGTGTGTAATGGTTCAGTTTCAGCTCCTGCTGTCAAATTGGATCCCTAGTCAGCTATGTGGGAATGTGGTTTCTCTTTATTCCTCCGACATAGAAGCTGATATGTCTTTTTTAAATTTTTATTAAAGGTAGTTTTTAATGGTTTTTCCCCACCTTCATTTGTTCTTTTTGGTGATGGTGGTGGGGGAGGGTCCTGGGTGGGAGCGGGCCACATCCAGCAGTCTTCAGTCCTGCTCAGTCTCCTGCTCAGGGACCATATGTGGTGCTGAAGATGGAGTGGGTCAGCTCCTTACTGCTGTACCCCCTGTCTGGTCCTGTGTTCACGCTTCCTCTCAGTCTCAACTGAATTGCCACCTCTCCTGGGAAAAGGGAAAATAACACAGTTGTCAGCATTTGGGGTGGGGGTGGGGGTAGCACTGTATCTGGCAGCTATGTGGCGTGGAGGTGGGGGGGGTAAGAGCTATTTTCAGCTCTGTGCTAGGTTGGGGGTTGGCCTCATGCAAGGAAAGTGCCTCAACACCTGTACTGTTTCTCTGGCACAACAGTAGGCACTTTTCCGGGATAGCTGAAAGCCTCCAGTGATGCATCAGTTGGCACCTTTAATATTTTTAGCCTCTGACCAATATTAATATATTGGTGATCTAGTAGTAAAAGATAAGTGAAAACAGATATACTAGCTATTTCACACTGAAGAAGTGGGGGAGGTTAAAGGGATGAAAATGATCTCCAATGACCTAACTATTTTAATAAGTGAAAAGTAAGCGTGTATTTTGAATAAACAGTTTCATGTACGAGGATCCTTAAGGGGGCTGGAGAAATAGTACAGGATAAAAGGCACTTGCCTTGCGTGCTGCCGATCCTGGTTGGATTCCTCGCACCACAGCGTGTCCCCCAAGCACTGCCGGGGGTCGCTCCTGATGGAACACAGAGCCAGAATTAGTCTGTGAGCACCACTGAGTGTGTCCCTCCCTCCAAGAAAAGCATAAAGAAATGGGTCCTATAGTTTATTTATTCATGTATTAATTCATTTAGCTTTTTTTAGTCACATCGGGCAGTGCTCAGGAGTCACTCCTGGCAGTGCTCGCAGGACCATATGGGATGCCAGGGGATCCAACCAAGTCTGCTGTGTGCAAGGCAAATGCCTTACCTGCTGCACTATTGCTCCTGGCCCTTGTGTGAACTGTTTTTATATAATAAAAAAAAGTAACAAACTTTATAGTTTTGGATTATGGGCCTCACCTGGTGGTGCTCAAGGCTTACTCCTGGCTCTGTGCTTCTGGTGGTGCTTGGGGACCACATATATGTGTGTCAGAGATGGAACCCAGGTCGAGCATGTGAGGCAAGTGCTCTCTGCTGTATTGTCACTCCAACCCCAGGAAGTAACAACTTAAAAAAAAAACTCTGGTGTTGTTACTGGGAATGCAATAAAATAAGCAAATGTAATTGTTGCTCTAGAAATACAGATTGGATTTACCTTTTAGAAAAGTAAGGTGTCACCAGGAGTAAATCCTGAGCAAAGAAAGAGCCAGGAGTAACCCCTGAGCATTTGCAGGGTGTGACCAAAAAAGAGGGCCGGAGGCGATAGCCCAGCGGGTAGGGCGTTTGCCTTGCCGTGGCCGGCCTGTGCCAGCCCAGGTTCGATCCCCAGCATCCCACATGGTCCCCTGAGCACCGCCAGGATTAATTCCTGAGTGCAGAGCCAGGAGTAACCCCTGAGTGTCGCCGGGGTGTGACCCAAAAAAGCCAAAAAAAAAAAAAAAAGAAAGAAAGGGAAGAAAGGAGGGAGAGAGGGAGAGAGGGAGAGAGAGAGAGAGAGAGAGAGAGAGAGAGAGAGAGAGAGAGAGAGAGAGAGAGAGAAAGCAAAGGTCTGGGGCGGAGCAATAGCACAGCGGGCAGGGCATTTGCCTTGCATGCGGCCAACTTCGGGTTCCATCCCCAGCATCCCATATGGTATGTTATTCTAGTGATAAGATTATAAGTAAGACTATGATGTTCTTTTCTTTTAATATATGTTTTATAATGAAAATTATAAATGTTAAATTTCATAATATATATGCAACCAGTAATTAGTTTAATAAAATTCTGTCTTGTTTCAGGTTAAAGAACTGAATCATTATCTGGAAGCTGAGAAATCTTGTAGGACTGATCTAGAGATGTATGTAGCAGTTTTGAATACTCAAAAGTCAGTTTTACAGGAAGATGCTGAAAAACTGAGAAAAGAATTACATGAAGGTAAATATATACTATACTCTATAAGGTACTAAGATAATTCTAAATAAATTGATATTGATTAATAAAAAAAATACTAGTGCTAGAGAGAAATTAGTACAGAGATTAAGGCATTTGCATTGCATCCGGCCAACCCTGATTTAAATCTTGGGCATCACCAGGGATTATTCCTGAACACTGGCAAGGAACAGCTCCAAATGCTATGGGTGTGGCGCACCCCTATCCTGTTTTCCTACCACCCACCAAAAAACTCACATTGACTGTGCTAAATGTTAGCGATTCAGTTTCTTCTTCTTCTTCTTCTTCTTTTTTTTTTTTTGGCTTTTTTTGGGGTCACATCCAGTGATGCAAGGCCCCGCAGTTCATCAACAAATGCTGGATTTAGAGATGACTACAAGAGTATGCTACCGCATGGCAGAGCCTGGCAAGCTACCCATGTCGTATTTGATATGCCAAATACCAGTAACAATTATAGACCTCATTCCCATGATCTGATGGGATGGTTTGAGGCTCTTTATATTCCTGGAGCAAGCAGGTGCCCTTGGGCTCTACTAGCATGAGACAGGACATATGGAGATGTTACTGGTGCCCACTCGAGCAAATCGATGATGAACGGGAAGACAGTAACAGTGATCCAGGGATGCTCAAGGGTTACTCCTGGCTCTGAACTCAGGAATCACTCCTGCAGTGCTCAGGGGCCATATGGAATGTCGGTTACCGAACCCGGATTGACCACATGCAAGGCAATCGCCCTCCCCCTCTGAACTATCGCTCCAGCCCCACAGAGTCCCTGAGCACCAGTGGGATCAACCCCTGAGCTCAGAACCTAAAGTATCTGGTATGGCTCAAAAGACAAAAAAAGGAAGCAGTGAACAGGGATCAGTGAAGTTGAAATGCATCTTCGGGTTGTACTAAACTGGGAGCAATTACACCCAACATTAGTCATGAGTGGAGGCTGCCCTGGCAGTGGAGAGACATGACCATGGGAAAGGCATTTCCCTTCATCTGATGGCAGTTCCAGGCCGACTGAAAGCTGACATGGTCAGCGGCTAGGACTCTCAGCATTTGGAAAAATAGTTCTGAAAAAGAATGTGGTCTGACAGCATCCAAAGGACAGAAATAATAGAGGAACCCTTGTGAAATGAGGCAGACTCTGTAAGTGGAAAATTTCATACACTAAGTCTTCGGCACAGTAATCCTAATTTTATTCCGGGATACACAGTTAAAGATATAAAACGGCATAGGGGCCTGAGCCATATAGTAGAGTGGATAGGGCATTTGTCTGCATGCTGCCAACCCAGGTTTGATTGATCTCTGGCATCCGTATAGTCCCTGAGAACTGCTAGGAGTTATTTGTGAGGGCAAAGTCAGGACAACCCCTGGGCATCTCCAGGTATGCAACCCCCAAAAATAATGCGTGCGTATGTATGTATGTATGTATATGTATGTATATGTATATATATGGCATATGCACAACAGTTCCCTCCCTCCCTCCCTTCCTCCCTGCTCATGGGTTCGAGCACCCATCCCTCCACCAGTGCACATTTCCCAACACCAGCGTCCCCAGTTTCCCTCCCACAGGCTACCTCTTTGGTAGTCTCTCTCTTCCTCTCTGTCTCTGTCTCTGTGTCTGTCTGTCTCTGTCTCTGTCTCTGTCTCTCTCTCTCTCTCTCTCTCTCTCTCTCCACCTCCTCCTCCCTTCTCTCTCTCCCTTCTCTCTCCCAGTATATACACGGAGGGGTTATCATGTATATCTCTTTACCTACTTTCAATACTCAGTTCTAGTCTAGTGTTACCATTTCCGACTATTATTGGCAAACTGATCCCTTCTCTGTCTTACCTAACCTCTGCAGGGGACTTTATTTAATACTAGGATTTGAGCCAGGGTCATGGCACAGGTACTTGTTAGGCAAGTACTTTGACCATTGTTCTGTTTTCCTGGCTAGCATTGAGGATAAAAGAGAGATAGCAAACTAAGGCAAAAAGCTCTGTTTTAAAAGTATTCTCATAAATAACGGCTTTATAAAGTTCACTTTATAAATGACAATTTTGTGGTTTTAAAAACATCCCAAAGTTTCCAACAGTATCAGTTATTTTACGATTATGTTTTACAAGAGTAAGAAATTCTGTGTTCATTCCAGGTCACTACCTATAAATAAGCAGATCCTGGCAACCATTAATCTTGCTGTCTCTATATGTGTTTTGGATTTAAATATAAATGGGATTATGCAATATGTGGCTTTGTACTTGCTGCTCTGAAGGGTTGTTTTAATTGAGAATGATATCAATATTGTATCTTTAAAAGTTCCCCAGAGGGACTGGGTACAGCAGGTAGGGCATTTGCCTTGTACACGACCACTCTGAGTTTGATTCCCAGCATCCCATATGGTCCCTCGGCACCACCAGGAGTTATTTCTGAGAGCAGAGCTAGGCATATGCACAAGTGTGGCATATTGCCAGGTTTGGCCCAAAAGCCTAACTCCTCCAAAATAAAAAACGTCACCAGTAGCATTGAGGATAAAGGAGAGATAGCAAACTAAGGCAAAAAGACTAACATAAGCCTATTATAGTTGTCTGAGTCATAATCGAGGGTAAAAGGCAGTATGCTGGCTGTGGCAGATTGCACAGGAGGTCGAATTAATAGGCCTCTCATAGTTGAATAGGGTGAGGAAGAGGGGTTTATCTCAGGCGACTGCCATAATACTGGGTGCTGCCTCCTTTTTCAAATAGGTGATGGGGTAGCGATAGTACAGCAGGTAGGGTGTTTGCCTTGCATAAGGCCTACACGGGTTTGATCCCCAGCGTCACCAGGTGTGCAGGTGTGGCCCAAAAAAAGCAAAAAAAAAAAATAAATAAAATAAAAAAAAATATATATATATATATATATATATATATATATATATATGATAACTGAACTGATAAGCATCAATGTGAACATTTACAAAGAGTATTTTACTTACCTGAGAGGTCAGAACTAAATGAACTTGGAGCCTTCCTGGACAGTAAATTTATCGAGAACTTATTAAATGCAGCTAGGGACTCTCATGCTTAGGGGTTACTCCTGGCTCTGCACTCAGGAATTACTCTCCTGGCGGTCAGGGGACCATATGGGATGCTGGGGATCGAACCCTGGCCGGGCGGCACAGGCTGGCCGCATGCAAGGCAAACGCCCTACTGCTGGGCTACTCGCTCCAGCCCCAAGGAGTCTCCTAATTAAGAGTGGCATCTCGGTGCCAGAGCGATAGTCCAGTGGGTAGGGCTTTTCCCCTTGCACGCCGCCGGCTCCTTGCCTGCCTGGGTTCGATCTCCAGCATCCCATATGATCCCCGAGTACCACCAGGAGTAATTCCTGAGTGCAGAGTCAGGAGAAACCCCTGAGCATTGCCGGTGTGACCCAAAAAGAAAAAAAAAAGTGGCTTCTCAAGGTGTAGCCTCTAGAATCTAGATGTATTTAGGACTGGGGGTGTGGCTCAGTGACAGAGCATTTGCTTTTACATATTCAAAGCCTGGACACTGTGTGGTCTCCTAAGCACTGAGCTGGAATAGCCTGGAGCACAGATGGTTTACGCCCTCAAAACAACAGCTGGGGAAGTATCTTATTGGTAGAATTGCCTTGTGTGTTCGGCGGGCCTAGCTTTCATCCCTGGCATTATAAAGAACTAAAAAAGTATTTAGCCAGAGTTTCTGAAATTCTGAGCACGGAAAAAATAATTCTTATGGTCCTAAGAAACACAGTTTATCATTGTGTAAACTGTGTTTACACAGTACTCATTGTGTAGACTGTCTTGTCCAAGGGTTAGTTGCCTCTGGATTCTTGTCAGAGGCAAAAAATCAGACTTACATATACTCTGTTGGTCTTATATCTAGTAGTTTTAAGTTAAAGAAATTGCCTACCATTAAAATTCAGTGTTTCTGATTGGGGGGAATTCCCAAACAGTTTGCCATCTCTTGGAGCAAGAGCGACAACAGCACAACCAGTTGAAGCATACGTGGCAGAAGGCCAATGACCAATTTTGGAATCTCAGCGTTTGCTAATGAGGGACATGCAGCGAATGGAAATTGTGCTAACTTCAGAACAGCTCCGGCAAGTTGAAGAACTGAAGAAGAAAGATCAGGTGAACAGAGTTTTGTAGGACTTACTTGTTAGTAATATATCACCTCATGTGAATAGTGTACTTTATGTCTATTAGAGATTGATATATGCTGAAACAAGTATATAGGTCAATTCAGAACAGTAATTATTGCATTTGAGTAATTTTGTTTTCCAACTTTAAAAATGGCTTGACTGGGGAAGAGAGGTGATTTGAAAATGCTTCTCTTCAGTTGCCAGTGAACACAAAACTGCATTTTTCTGAGAAAATCATTCTCTACAATTGTGTCCAGTTCTTGCAGGGCTGCTTAATTATATTAGTTGAGGCCAGGTCTCTTGTGATGCTGCTCTAAATGGTTAATAAACAATTGGGAGGTAGCTCAGAGGGTTTCTGCATGCTTTGCAGGCAGTCATCTCAGCTTTTGTCTCCGGGACCACATGGTTCTCTGACTACCACTAGAAGTCATCTCTGATGATTGTGACCTAAAAGCCCACACCCCCTCCAAAAAAGTAAAGTAAAAAAAAATCTCTTTCTAAAAGAATAAAAGCCTGTTAAGAAGGTGATAGCACTGTGTGGCTGAGACCCAATCATGAACAGCTTTGTAATTATACATCTCACAGTGGTATAATAAAAATTTTTAAAAAATTTAAAAGGTGATAGCATAGGGATGGAGAAGCTGAGTAATATGAAATGGAAGGTGTTTAGAATGCTATTAACTAAGATCCTGTTTTCTCCTTTCTTTTTTTCTTTTTTGTGTCACACCAGGCGTTGCTCAGGGGGTTACTCCTGTCTCTACAATCAGGAATTACTCCTGGCGTTGCTTGGGAGACCATATGGGATGCCAGGGATCGAACCCGGTTCGGCCATATGCAAGGCAAACGCCTGACCACTGTGCTGTCGCTCTGGCCCCTCTCCTTATTTCTTTTTCAGATATACTTCAGGGTCTGGAGAGAGTGCAGCATGTGGGCATTTACTTTGCACATAGTCAACTCAGGTTTGATCCCTAGTATCAGATATGATATCCCAGACCCCCACCAGTAGTAAGCCCTGAGTATAGCTAGGTATGCACTGTACCCTTCATATAAATATACTTATTTGTGTAAGAGGCTAGAGAGATAGTATAGACTTAAGCTGCTTGCCTTGCGCTGCCTATCTCCAGTATTATTAAGTTACATGAATTAACACACAAATACATGCTCATGTTAAAAATGCTTTAATACAGAATGAAGTAATGCTTACATAGTGATAAACTGAAAAACTCCTTTAACACCTCTCATTCCTCCATAGAAATAACTTATTTTTTGTAAGTTATTCCTGGCTAGGTGCTCCTGGTGATGCTGGAGCTGTGGTGTCCAAAGCCTTTGCTCCAGCTTTGTGTGCTTTCTTTCCAGCCTGTCTAATTCTGTTATCAGAATTGATTTCAAAATTGTCTTTCAGGTATTTTCTGTGTGCTTAGTAGTGTCTATTAAGGTGTATTTTTTTTTAATATGATGCAGCTGGTAGCATAACATATCTATCCTATAACTCACTTTTCTCAAAAGCATTACTTTGTATATTTTTCCATGGTAGAGAGCTCTGTATATATTAAAATTAATTTTATTTTTTTGGGTCACACCCAGCAATGCTTAGGGGTTACTCCTGACTCTGCACTCTGGAATTATTCCTGGCGGTGCTCTGGGCACCATATGGAATGTCTGGGATTGAACCTGGGTTGACCAGGTGCAAGGCAAACACCCTACCCACTGTACTGTTATTTGTTTGTTTATTTTGCTTTTTTATTTTTTGGGGTCCCACCAGACAATGCTCAGGGGTTTCTCCCTGGCTCTGCACTCAGGATTTACTCCTGGCAGTGCTCGGGGACCATATGGGATGCCGGGGATCGAACCCGGGCCAGCATGGCGCCACGTGAGTAAACGCCCTACCCGCTAGGCTATCACTCCAGCCTAGTGGGTAGGGCAGAGACACAGATACACCCGGCAGAGCAGAAACCAGCTTTCCCCCGTTGAACCCCCTGCATTCCATGGACCACGAGAGCAACTTCCAACCCGAGCCCACCATCCCGATGGAGCCTCGGAAGAGCCCAGAGAAACCCCCACACCTTGCTGACAGCGATCTTCACCATCCACACTCCGCAGCTCATCAAGATCTCTACCCAACAGATTAATCCAGTCTCCAGCCCTGCTTGTCAGAAACCCAGCGCATAAGGACCCACCCTGCAGAGACCCACCCTTCAGAGGAGAGTATTTCAAGCCCAGGAATGCTTGAGCCACAGACACAGATACACCCCGCAGAGCAGAAACCAGCTTTCCCGGTTGCGTTGCGGCTGCTGCGTGGCCGCGTTATTTACCTCTAAATTGCTGTGAATATTCTACCCCCCCTCTGAGAGAGCCCCACAAAGTAATGAGAGTATAGCACCCACACGGCAGAGCCTGGCAAGCTGTCCGATGCATGTTCGATATGCCAAAACCAGTAACAAAAATGTTTATTTTCCTGACCCCGAAAGAGCCCTTAATACGGCAGCAGTAAGAAAGGCAAACAAGCAGTGCCTGATAAAATTTCACGGCCATCCTAGGCTGCCAAAATGAAGGACTAAAATGACTGTCTGTAAAGACCCTGAAGGAACGGTTTGAGGCTCTTCATATTCCTGAATCAACCAGATGCCATTGGGCTACATTGGCACGTGATAGGGTCCAATGGAAATGTTACTGGCGCCCGCCGAGCAAATCAATGAATAACAGGATTCAAATGAAGTGACCAAGTGAAGTGATTTTGCTTTATGGGTCACACCCGGCAATGCTCAGGGGTTACTCCTGGCTTTGTGCTCAGGAATTACTCCTGGCATTGCTCAGGGGACCAGATGGGATGCCGGGATCGAGCTCAGGTTGACCACGTGCAAAGCAAACACCCTACCCACTGTGCTATGGCTCTGGCCCCACCTACTGTACTGTTGCTCGGCTCCTTTAAATTAATTTTCTGGTAAATAGTTTATTTTTAAATGTCATTTAAAAATGATACTGTAAATAATATCCTGTATGCAAAAATGTTCCAAGGAATAGCAAAATAAAACATTTTCTAGGTATTCACTTGTATCACATGTCTTCCCGTTGTTGATTGATTTGCTCAAGCAGGCGCCAGTAACATCTCTATACATCTGTCCTATGCTAGTGTAGCCCAAAAGAATCTACTTGCTCCAGGAACGTGAAGAGCCTCAAACCTCTGATTTCTAGGTATTATAGGAAATATTTCTTTATATAACTTTTTATTTCAGATTTTATCACTTGTTTTTTTGTGTTTTTTTAATATTTTTTATTGAGTCATTGTGCCATACAGTTAGAAGGCTGTTCATTATTGATTTCAGTCATACAGTGTTCCAATACCCATCCCTTCACCAGTGCACATTTCCTACCACCAGTGTGCCCCTTTACCCTCTTGCCATCCCCTCACTCCCACTCTCCAACCTGTCTCTGTGGGGCATTTCTTTTTCCCCCTTCCCCTTTTTCTCTCCCATTGGACATTATGGTCTGCAGTATAGATACTGAGAGGTTACCATGTACCATGTTTTTCCTTACTTATTCTGCCCAACGCAGATACACCAGGCAGAGCACCTACCAACTCTCCCCATTGCACTCCCTGCACTCCATTGACCACAGGGGATCAGGGACAGAGAGTGACTTCCAACCCAAGTCCACCATCCCAATAGAACCTCAGAAGAACCCAGAGGAACCCCCACCATGCTGGCAGCGATTTTCATCATCCACACTCCACAGTTTGTCAGAACTCCACCCAAGAGACTAAGCCAATCTCAAGCCCAGCTCATCAGAGACCCAGCCTACAGAGACCCACCCTTCAGAGGAAAGTATATGACGCCCAGAAATGCTTGAACCACAACGCAGATACACCAGGTAGAGCAGCTACCAGCTCTCCCCGTTGCAATGCGATTCTTCTCCAAATTACCAGTAATATTCTACTCACCCCTCTCAGAGAGCTCGGCAAGCTACTGAGAGTATAACACCCGCACGGCAGAGCCTGGCAAGCTGTCTGATGCGTATTCGATATGCCAAAACCAGTAATAACAGTGTTTATTTCCCCGACCCTGAAAGAGCCCTTAATACGGCAGCACTAAGAAGGATGAACAAGGAGTGGCTGGTAAAATCTCAGGGCCAAACTAGGGCTGCCAAAACGAAAAGGACTGGGGCCGGAGTGATAGCCCAGCGGGTAGGGCGTTTGCCATGCACGCGGCCGGCCCATGCCTTCCCAGGTTTGATCCCCGGCATCCCAGATGGTCCCCCGAGCACCGCCAGAAGTAATTCCTAAGCGAAGAGCCAGGAGTAACCCCTGAGCATCACCGGGTGTGACCCAAAAAAGTAAAAAAAAAAAAAAACTAAAAAGGACTAAAATGACTGTACTTTCAATGCACGTATTCTGGCATCAGAAGCATATACCGAGGACCTGAAGGTGCAAGCGCAAAAGATCAAGTACAACATCATTGGTCTGACCAAGACTAGAAGGCGCCAATCGCATCATGCTGTTTTTGACACTGGAGAAGAACTGTTCCTTGGAACATGTGACACATGATGTTCTTGAGGGTGGTGCTGAAGAGTTTCGGTGAAATGGTATCACCTTGCTGAACCCCTCTTTTTGACATCAGTGACCACTTCCTTGTACAATGGCGAGGTTCTGGTGGTAAATCCGTAATACAGCTCACGAAGGATCTTGATGTATCGGGTTTGAATGCCCTGTTTGGCTAGGGGCTTTGATGAGCCACTACGGTCTCAACAGAGTCCTCGGAATATGCGTTAAAGAGGCATCAGTGGTGTCTGTGTCCTTGTCAACACGAAAATGGCCATGAACATTGGTTCATTTGAATTCCTAACAAACTGGGTAGGACGATTACACTTGAAAAGATGTGTCCCACTGCCAGCAATTTCTTTCTTTTTTTTTTTTAATTCTTTATTATACCACCGTGAGACATACAATTACAAAGGTGCAATTGGTTCTTGGTAATACAGTATTCCAGCACCCATCCCTCCACCAGTACCCCATTTCCACCACCAATGTACCCCACCCCTCCCACTCACCCCCAGGCTGCCTTAATAGCAGGTAGCCCTGCTTCCTCTCTTTCTCTCTCTATCTCTGCATCTCTCTCCCTCTTCTTTTACACATTGTGGCTAGCCTTGCAGATATTTATTTATTTATTTATTTATTCCACCTTTTCTCCTTTTTTTTAATTGAAGGATGCTCATGTGGAGTCCTGGCTCCACAGGGTTCCAAGATGCACCCTCCACCCGAACCCATCTCCCATCACCAACGTCCCTGTCTCCCTCCCCCTCCCGAATCCCAACCACCCGGCGGGCTCTATATGTCATCTCCTTCCTATGTATATCTCCCTCTCAGCAAACCCTCCTGCTGTTCGCGGAATGCAGTGTACCAAAAAACATCACTGTTTCACCACCCTAGTGGCTCGCACGGGCGCTGAGCCTGGGCTCGAACCAGCTTTGCTGGTCCTCTGGTCGTGGGACATTTTCCCCAGCGTCTGGACAACGAAAATGGTGGCTAGTGTGGTGGACGAGTCCCATCCGGCTGCTTCCGGGACCCCCCGGAGGCGACGGGCCCACTCTCAAAGCCCATCTGCCCTCCTCGGGGGTTCCATAGTCAGCTGAGGCCCGCGCGAGCCAGGCTCCCGCCTCCCGAGCCGTCTGCAAGACTCTGGATGCCGGGCCCGTCAGCGGCTTCCTGGGCGGGAAACCGGGCTCGTCACGATGGAGGGGGAAGGGGGTGACCACGCCTCCGTCTGACGACTTCCCAGTGCTTCCCGCCTCTTGGAGCCGCCTACCTGGGCTCGAACCGGCTTTGCTGGTCCTCTGGTCGTGGACATTTTCCCAGCGTCTGGACAACGAAAATGGTGGCTAGTGTGGTGGACGAGTCCCATCCGGCTGCTTCGGGACCCCCGGAGGCGACGGGGCCCTTGCCAGCAATTTCTATCTGCGTTGTCTACGCACCAACATCCACATACAAGGAAGAAGAAATTGAGAAATTCTACAAGGAACTGGAGGAGTTCTATATAAAAAGATCACACCTTCTACAAGATCATAGTCGGTGATTTTAATGCCATATAGGACCGAGAAGATCGGCCCAAGAACTCCACATCAGGACCCATGGCCTAGAATGGAACGAACAGGGTGAGAGACTATCTGAGTTCATCATGTCCACCAAGACCATTCATGGGAACTCACAGTTCTAGTAGGCTGAATCGAAGCGTTGGACATGGGAATCTCCTGGTGGACAGTTCCACAATGACATTGACCACATAATGCTTAATTGACGGTTTTTGCCTGACCAATGTCGCTGTCGTCCCAAAATTCCAAACATGATCGGACCTCCGTCTCCTTCGTGCAAAATTCTACTTCACGCAACAGGGAGAAAAGGCTGCAAAGTTTAAGAAGGGAACTCTCAGAATCACCACCAACTGGGAACTCTTTGGCACCATTGCAGCAACATGGGAAGATGCCATCATTGACGACATCGATGAAGAATACAACCAACTGGTTCAGCGCCTCCATGATTGTGCAAAGAATGCCGAGAGAGAAAGCCACAACAGGACTCCTGTCTTCAAACACTCTTGAGCTCATTCGCCAACGTGGCAAGGCGCAAGCCTCAGGGCAACCAAATGCTAACATCCAAGCTTGCAAAGCAGTGCATAGAAGCGATAAAGGAAGACCTCAAAGACAGAAGAGCAGAAATACTGGCTGATGCAGCAGAAAAGCATTCACAATGCTCGCCTGTCCTTCGCCAACTATAAGACCAAGATGACTGCCCTCCGGCTGCAGGCACATCTCTTTGACTCCACCATTCTCCCTGCATTAATATACGCCTCAGAGACCTGGGCCCTACGAGAGCAGGATGAGAACACTATTCAGGTCTCCCAAGAGGAATTGAAAGAGCTATGCTTGGAATCTCATGCCTCACTCAAGTGAAAGAAGGAATCCGGTGTTCCGACCTCCATCGACGATCCAGAGTCAGGGACATTGGCAGGGATGCTAACTTGTTTACCAAGTCATTGAAAATTAGATGGGCTGGACATGTAATGTGATTTGGAGACTACTGCTGGACTGGAGCCATTACCAACTGGATCCCATGGGGACGTCAAAAGATCACGTGGCCGCCCACCTATAGTATGGTCAGACTTCTTAGGCAAGACCCTGAACAAACAGTTTGAGGCTCTTTGTATTCCTGAAGCAAGCAGATGCCATTGAGCTACACTAGCACATGATAGGGTCAAATGGAAATGTTACTGGCGCCCACTTGAGCAAATCAACGAATAACGGGATGTCAGTGATCAAATGATCAAGTGATTCTGCACTCAGTTTTTATGTAGTGGTCATTTACCACTGTTTTTGTCATAGTGGTCCCTTCCCTATCAACTGCCTTTCTCCAAGTGGTTGAAGCAGTCTTCCAACCATGGACCAAACCTCCTTTCCCTTGTTTCTACTGTCTATAGGAAATATTTTAAATGAACTTTTATGACTAAGGTTAAATTTTGTTTTTTAGAAATTTCTTCCTTTCAGAATGTGTTTTCTGTTTCTTATGTGTGTGCCTTGCAAGAAGCCAAAGGTATCCCCACACCATGAGGGCCGTCATTTTCAACATCTGGACTCCACAGCTCGTCAGAGCTCCACCCAAGAGAAAAGCCCATCTCTTCCCAGTTCATAAGTAAATGCACGAGATGATAGCCTGCTACTGAGAGTGTACCACCTGCACTGCAGACCCTGGCAAGCTACCTGTGTCGTATTTGATATGCCAAAAACCAGTAACAATTATAGACCTCATTCCCGTGATCTGAAGGAATGGTTTGAGGCTCTTGGTGTTCCTGGAGCGAGCAGATGCCCTTGGGCTACACTAGCATTCGACAGGACATATGGAGATGTTACTGCTGCCTGCTCAAGCAAAAATATTGATACACACACACACATATATATATACACACACCTTTATCTCATGTAGTTTTGAAAACAAGTAAAAACATACAAACAAACAAGCAAACAAAACAGCAGAATTCTTCAAATGAGATAGGGACTAGAAGTAAACCAGAGGTTTGATCTAATTCCAAGTTAATTAGATCTTTCCTCGTGTACCTCACTTGTATTTCCCCAGGACCTGCTCTTCTGAGCCCCAGTGCCTTTGCCTTTGTGCTTTCTTTCTGCCTATCTCCTTTCATACAGTTAGGAAACTCCCATTTTCATCTGAAATGTTACCTTCTTTGTTATCCCTTTATCTAGCTTTCTCAATTAAAAATCAGCCATGTTTTTTTTCCTGTAATATATTTGTATAGTATTGTAGTTGTGCATTTGTTTCTACACACTAGACTGTTGTGTGTGTATGGGGGGATAGTGGGGCAAACATTGAAATTGTTGTACTCATTTTTGTTGAGCGAATTATTCCATAAGCTCCAGTCATTCCCATAGTATCCCAATATGTATAGATTTCTAGTGGGTATATATTATCAAAACCTTTTTCTATTCTGGTAATCTGAAGGAAATTTCTATGTAAATTTTCTCTCTTAGAACATTTACAGATACGTGAGTGCTTTGCTTTATTTTATTTGCCTTTCCCATGCAGTGTATCTTTGAAAAGCTATTTCTTGATTTCTTTCTCATTCCAGAGTTCATACTTTATGTCATTTTATGTCTTTAGTATGAAAACGTTTTACTGTGACTATTCTGTTATAAGCAAATCTTGCTGTTTGCTTTAACTTGAATGAAACTAGAGTACATCAGGTTTGGTGAAATAGTTCAGATGGAGAAGGACCAGTACCAGATTATTTTACTCATCTGTGGTTTATAGAGAAATAAAACAAGGGAACATGGACCAGAGCAATAGTACAGTGGATAGGAGTTTGCCTTGCACATGGCTGACCTGGGTTCAATCCCCAGCCTCCCATATGGTCTCCTGAGCACTGCCAGGTGTAATTCCTGAGCACAGAGCCAGGGAGTAAACGCCTGAGCATCGCCAGGTGTGACCCCCAAAAAAAAAAAAAAAAGAAAAGAAAATTAAACAAGGGAACAGAAAATATTGAATGAGGACATATCCTTAGCCTTTTGATTTTAGAACTGAAATTCCAAGCAGTGTGGTAGCAAAGTAGAAGAAAAGAACTGATGAGGGTGACATGGGACGGTGGTCGAGGGTTATAGACTCTTTGGTTATTATGAAGGTACAGTAACTTTGTACATCAAGACCAGTACATGGTGTTTGTTTTTGTTTTTGTTTTCTTTTTTTTTGGTTTTTTTGTGTCATACCCAGTGATGCTCAGGGATTACTCCTGGCTCTTCACTCAGAAATTACTCCTAGTGGTGCTCGGGGACCATACAGGATGCCGGGATCGAACCCGGTTGTCCGTGGTGCAAGGCAAATGCCCTACCTAATGTGCTATTGCTCTGGCCCAGGACCAGTACATGTTAACACGGTTGTGACTGTGTAGAAAAAATAATAGTAAAATAAATATATTCTTAGACATGATTGCAAAAAAAGATTAAGTGTCAAAATCTGTGATAAAAGCTCTCTTCTCTTTTGCTTTGAATAATTAAGGATCTGTGTGAATCATTAAGTATAGATTAACTGAATAATGTATTATTTTCTTTGTAATGTATAGGAGGAAGATGAACAACAGAGACTTAATAAGAGAAAGGATCATAAAAAAGCAGATGTTGAGGAAGAAGTGAAAGTTTCAGTAGTGTGTTCTTCAACTCAAGAAGAAGCTTCAGCCCAGTTATCAAATGAGGAGGTATAGTGAATCTAGAATTTAAAATCAGTATATAAATGTACGGTTAATTTATTCAGCTTCACATACAGCAGTTACACTGTTCATATGGGAAGAACACAGCCATTTGCTAGAAATTAAATGTGCTATCCAATATACATTTGTTTTTGTAGTATTATAGGAAGTAGTTTTTGAACACGCTGCATTTATTTTTGCCTTTTTTTCTGGAGGTTTCAAATTTAAAGCATGAGGAAAATTTTCAAATAATACAATAAAATGTTTTATATAAATGATTAATGTTGCTAATTAAGCATTTTGTTTAAAAAAGGTAAATCTGGGCCAGAGCGATAGTCCAACAGGGGAAAGCGTTTGCATGTGGTCAACCCGATTCAAGTCCCTGGCATCCCATATGGTCCCTCAAGTACTGCCAGGAGTAATTCCTGAGTGCTGAGCCAGGAATAACCCTTGAGCATTGCTGGGTATGATCCAAAAAAGCAAAAAAAAAAAAATAATAATAAAAAAAAAAAAGAAAAAAAGAAAAAGAAAAAGGTAAATCTGAAGTAGTGAAGCACTTAATTTCTTATAGCAAATGTTTGAGTGTTGATTAACCAGTATTGGATCTTAAGAGCAGAGAATAGTGGCTGAGTTTTAAGAGCTAGTTATGGACAAGTTAGAGTATTCTCCAGTACTGGGACTGGATAAAGGAGAGACACTTAAAAGTTAAAATTTTAAGTTGGTTTTCCTTATTGCATCACTTTTCTGATGGTCAGGGATGCATGGGGCTGAACACAATGGTGCTCAGGGACTATTCCTGGCTTTGTGCTGAAGGATCATTCCTGGTAGTGTGGGGATCTAACTGGGGTAAGTTATGTGCAGGGCGAGTGCCTTACCTCCTGTAACTCTCTGGCCCCTGATGTCATCACCCACAGTGTGGTTAAGCTTGGTTTCATAGGGGGGGCCAGAGCAGCAGGACAGTGGGTAGGGTGTTTGGCATGCAAGTGGCCAACCCAGGTTCAATGCCTGGTATCCCATATGGACCACCGGGAGTGATTACTGAGTGTAGAGCCAGGAGTAATCCTTGAGCATTGCTGGTTGTAACCCCCCTCACCTCAAAAAAAAAGATTCTCTTAGGTTTCCTCCCAATACACCATTACTGTAACACTAATTTTTTTTTTATTTAAAATGTTTTGATTTAAGAATCATCATTTACAAAGTTACTGATAGTTGAGTTTTAGACATAAATTGTTCTAGCACCAGTGTCAGCTTCTCTCTACTAGTATTCCCAAGCCCCCTCCCTCCTTCCACTCCCAATCCAGCCTGTTAGGTGGTTGTAGTTTAGTTTTCTCATTTTTTTCAGTGTGGTTGAGTTTGTGGCCTGGGTATATAGCTGTGCCATTCCCGAATGATACTAGTTTACCGGAGGCCCACAACTTCTGAGCTCCTATTACTTCCTCTCCTCATCTTCTTCCCCCACCCCTTTTGGTTTCTTTCCTTCTTATGCTCTGGGATCAAGGGTGATTGAGGCATCTCTCCTTACAACACTGTAACATTTCATTCCCTCATTCAGTTATTCTGCTTGCCACAGATAAGTGAAATCACCCTGTATCTCTTTTCCTTCTTTGGCTTACTGCACTCAACAGGAAACCTTCCAGTTCCATCGAGGTTGTAGAAAATTGCATGATTTCATCATTCCTTGCAGCTGCATAGTATTCCATTATGTGCATATGACACATCTTCATAACCCATTCACCTGTCATTGAACGCCTAGGTTGATCCCATTTTTTAGCTGTTGTTCTAAGTGCTATGATGAAGGTACTTCCCTGCATCCATGATCGCCTCTCTTCCCCAAGTTTCCAGGCCCTTCTGGTTTTTCTTGTTTCTTAATGTAGGCCTGCATTGTTCTGGATTTCCCCTTTAATAGAGCTTTTCCTATATCCCACTGATTCTAATAGCTTGTGTCTTCATTCTCATTTTCAGGGAATGTTTTCATTTCTTCCTTTGATTTCCTCCTTGATCTAGTTGTTGTGTGGCAGTGTTTTGTCAAGCTTCCAAGTGTTGGAAGTTTTCCCAATCCTCTTTGTGGTTAACTTTGTATTTTCATGACATTGTGATCTGGAAGGTTACTTGTATAATTCCTATATTTGTAAATGTATGTATGTGTGAGTGATGGCCTAGTATGTGATGTATCCTGGAGAGTGTTCCATATGCACTAGAAAAAATGTGTATTCAGATTTTTGGGCATGGGGAGCTCAGTGTGTTCAGCAAGTCCAGTTCTTCTAGCTCCTTATTTATGGCTCTTGTGTTTTTGCTGATTGATCTGTCAAGTGGCAAACATGGAGTGTTGGAATCATCTACTGCTATTGTGTTTCCATCAGTGTGTTTCTTTAGGTTTGTGAGCAGAAGCTTTGTGAATTTTGCTGACATGTCATTTGATGTTTTTTTTTCCAATAAAATAAAAAAAACAATGTTGAAATTACTATAAATTATTTAAAAAATTAACTTACATAACACAGTTTAATTCCTAGTCACTCTACAAATAAATGCTTTTGGC
>JAJIBD010012743.1:0-55866 GCA_021461705.1 Cryptotis parvus | reverse complement strand
CCACTTGGATTGGAAGAGGATTGATTCATGCTCTCCTGTCCGGTCTCTGTGCTGGGCACAGTAAATCCATTTGTCCTGCTCTCTCCTCCCCCCAATGCCTGCTCCATTGCACTAGGAAGCCGTGTAGGAGTGCAGAGCTGTTGGAGCAAGTCTGCACGGGGGCACCAGGCAGGAAGGGCGTCAAACTCCACTGTGCTCCAACAAGTGCTTGAGTCACCTCCCTGAGGGCTCCCCTCCTGTCATTGCAGAGTGGTCTTAAAGACAACATAGGGGGGCCGGAGCAACAGCACAGAGGGTAGGGTGTTTGCCTTGCATGCAGTGGACCCCAAGTTCGATCCCCAACATCCCATACAGTCCCCGAGCACCGACAGGAGTAATTCCTGAGTTCAGAGCCAGGAATAACCCAAGCATCACAGGGTGTGACCCGAAAAAGCAAAAACAAAAAAAAAAGACAGCATAGGGTAATAAGCCAAGGGACAATCAGGCCACCCAGTTACCAGGGAGCTGGGCTCAGGGGATGACATCAAGGAGGAGGCAGAGGTGAATGTGCCTCCATGCTCCCCACGTGGCTCAGCAACAACATGGGCTGAATCTCACCCTCCACCTGAGGAAGAAGCCAACGGCAGAGGCATTACCAGAGCACGATTATTGTGTGGCTGCTCCCAAGCGCCGGGAAGGAGCTGCAGCCAGGTTGAACAATCCTAGGCACCAGCCTAGGAGCTCTCTCAGTTAGTGCTAACCCTCCGAGAAATCCTCGGGTATAGGCTATTCTGAACTACACATCCCAGCTGGAAAGGAGCAGCAGAGGTTACAAACCTGGACATCAGCCCCCGCTTGCAGTCTCCCCACCGTGCTGCACTCCCTCACAGGGCAGAAGAAAAGCATCTTCCTGCTCCGGGTCTCCATATGGCAGGTGCCATTTGCTCACCTGGAGGTAATTCAGGTAAAATGGAGATAGTCCCACTAGGAGGAGTTGCTGGCAGAGCCCCACAGCCCCACCCCTGGCCCAACCTATCAAAGAAAGGATTCCATTTCTAAGAATAGGATAAAGGTGTGTGTGTGTGTGTGTGTGTGTGTGTGTTGAATTCTTGGGAGAGGGATAGTTTGAGTGTGTGTGTGTGTGTGTGTATGTGTCTTTCGAATTCTTGGGAGAAGGATAGTTTGAGTGTGTGTGTGGAAGGGGGCTAGTGGCTGGAGAAAAAGCTGCCATCCTTTCTGTAACTCTGAAAGGCAGTGGAGACAGAGGTGAGGGCTCAAACCATCTGATGAAAGTAGGAGGGGTGTTTGTCTTGAATGTGGCTGACCTGGGTTTTTTACCTGGCATCCTATATCACTCAGGTAAAGATCCTGAGCACAGAGCCAGGAGCAACCCCCTGAGCATTGCCCAGTGTGACCCCAAAATCAAGAACAAAAACAAGGCTAACCATTGGGTGGCCCCCGGCTCTTGGTAGTCTGGTATCTTCATTATGGTAAAGATGCATCCCCCAGCCCCAGCCCATGGTGGAGGACCCTATGCCCCCTTTCCTTGTCACTCCAGATCCTGGGCACCAGACATAAGAATGAGCAGGCTTACAGACTTGGCCCAACAAAGACTCAGGGTCTGCAGGAGACACAGAAGGAGCCAATGAAGACAGATGTTTGCAAGATTGGCAGCAGAAGCCCAGGCTTCTTCCCAGCCTTGCAAAGAGGATAGCAGAGAAGGCTGTGGGGATACGCTGAGTGCTAGCAGATGGACAGAGACCAACCACATGAAGCACTCAAGAGGACTGTGACAGTAACAGCAAATATCTTGGCCAACACTCGTGGAAACACTTTACCAGAATAAATTTCCAGAATGCCCCAACAACATAGGGATATCTGTTGCCTGCTCTTTTTAGAGAAGAAACTGGGCACAGAGAGAATAAGGTCCGCTTGAGTTCATGGACCCAATAGCTAGAGGAGCCCTCTGCCTGTCCCCTGTGCTTCTGAGAGCACTCTACAGATGGTATATGCAAAGGCCCAGGGGCCAACAGCACCTATTCTCACCCCTGAGGTTGGAGAGGTAGTCAGAGTGTGCATTTTCTCAGAGACAGCTCTAAGGAGACTACAGACCAGTCACGCCACAGCATCAAAGTTTCAGCTCTCGCCACGTCGTCCTGGTTGATTGACAGCTAGGCCCACAGGCCCAGTCCCCAAAGAGCTAACCCTGATGCCAAACCCACTCTCCACTCTCGCCCCAGCCTCTGTAGAACTCTCACCAGCTAATTAGGAGAGCGGAGACCATCCAGCCCACCCGCAGGAGTCCTCCCTCCACGACTCACGAGCCCACTCCTCACCCCGCCTGCTTTGCTTTCCATAATGCATTTGCCCCACTTACATCTGCCACTTATGGATGGTCTCATGTATGTTTGGCGAACCACCTCTGATTTGCTAAGCCCTGGATGAAAAAAATCCAGACTTGCTCAGCAGATAAATGAAGAGGCAATTGTTTCCTTTACAGGAAAGAAGGAAGCAGAGCACTCTGGGCAGCAAACTCGTTTCTTGGAGCCAGCACAACAGAACTTTCTATTTTAAAATCAACTCACCAAAGGCTGGCTCGATTGATTTTGTTGATTTGTTTGTATATATCCTGTCTTGTTCCCACCCAAAACAGAAACAGAAATGAAAAAAAAGACTGCAGAACTTCTCAAAAAGCAGAATAGGTAAACCGAGCCAATAAAAAGCAGTGGAATGAGGACAGGGGAGTGAGAGCAGGACATAAAACAGGGAGCTGGAGAATGCACACACTGTGTAGTTGACGGCAGTCTGGTTGCATCCTGGATTTGAGCTTCTGATTCCCAAGTGTGATGAGGGAAAAGCCCAACGGTTGCTCAGAGGGGAAAAGGAGGGTGTGGCTCAGTGGTCGAGCGCCTGCCTTGCAGACCTAAGACCCCAACTCAACCCCCCATAGTCCTCCCTCTCTCCATAGTCAGAATAACCTAACACACAGGTTAATAATTATGATAAAATATGGGGCCAGAGCGATAGCACAGCAGGTAGGGTGTTTCACTTGCACCCTCCCGACCCAGGTTTCATCCCCAGCATCCCATATGTCCCACCCTGAGCACCACCAGGAGTAGTTCTTTGGGCGCAGAGCCAGGTGTAATCCCTGAGCATCACCAGGTGTGACCCAAAAAGGCAAACAAAAATAATTATGATAAAATAATGATTATTGACTAAATGATCTCACAGCTCACTTGCTCCGTGCCAGCTGCTCACGAGGTGCCAAGAGGGATGGAGGGTCTAGCCCTGGCCGCCACCCCAAGAGCCTTGCCAACCGGCGACCCCCCACTCCATGAGGGCCTCCATTTTCCACATCGACTTCTCTCTCCAGAACTCCACCCAGGCCAGCCTATCACAGCCAGCTATGCGGCCTCAAGCGGTCGCGCGGTTCATCAATAAATGCTGGACTTAGAGATGACTACAAGAGTATGCTACCTCACGGCAGAGCTGGGGCTACCCGTGTTGTATTTGATATGCCAAATACCAGTAAAATTATAGATCTCATTCCAGAATGGATTGAGGCTCTTTATTCTGGGCGCAGATACCCTTGGGCTCTACTCGCATGAGACAGGACATTGGAGATTTTGGGCCTGCTCGTAAATTGTGTAATGGGAAGACAGTGATCAGTGCAGTGACTAAAGAATAATCAAGATGAACACAACAGAGTTCATCATCATTTTAAAGACTCAGCCTCCTCCCCTGGTTTTTAACCTCAGGATCACCATCCTCCTGATAAAAAATAGAGCCTATCATAGCCAGAGCCATTGTATAGCAGGTAGGGCATTTGCCTTGCATGCAACTGACCTGGGTTTGATCCCCAGCATCCCATATGGTCCCCTGAGCACCACCAGGAGTACCCCCTGAGCATTGCCGAGTGTGATAAAAAAAACCAGAGGCTGCCATGTCATTTCCTCAGCTGCCCCTCCACTGTCACCCCTAACTAGTTCTTTGCTGACCTTAAGGGCCACCTTCCCATTCCTCCAGTGAGCCAGGAGATGCCTCCCCTCTACCCAGATGCTCATCAAGCCCTTCTGCACAGCTGCTCGCCCTCTTGATTTCTTCCCAGCCACCACCTACCTCAGGAAGCCTCTCCTGCTCTTCCTCACTAGTCAGATTCCATTTCACCTTTCCTAGTGGCCGGCCCTCCCTTTATATCCCAGTTGGGATGATAACTGGTTGACTTCAAAAAATCTGTTCTAAAATAGCATGATACCAATATCCAAGGCCAAGCAAAACATGGATCAGGAGGTCTTACAGTAGGTGGAATCTACCGCAAAGTGTGTGGGAGTCAGAGGTTAGATAAGACAGAGAAAAGAATAGTGTATTAGTAATTGTTGGAAATGATAATACCAGCCTAGAACTCAGCATTGAATGTAGGCAAAGGGATATACATGATAACCTCTAAACGTATGTACTGCCAGCCACAATGTGTAAGAGAAGGGAGAGAGAGAGAGAGAGAGAAAGAGAAGAGGTAATGTGCCTGCCATAGAGGCAGACTGGGGGAGGGGGTGGAAATCAGGGGACGTTGGTGGTGGGAAATGGGCACTGGTGGAGGGATGGGTACTGGAACACTGTATGACTGAACCCCAAATGTGAACATCTTTGTAATTGTATATTTCACAGTGGTATAATAAAAATTTTAAATCTGTCCTGATATACATAGAATATATAATATGAGTATATAATAACCCTAGATATTATAGACCTCATTTCCATGACCTGATGGAATGGTTTGAGGCTCTTCGTGTTCCTGGAGCGAGCAGATGCCCTTGGGCTACACTAGCATGCCACAGGACGTATGGAGATGCTAGTAGTGTCTGCTCGAGCAAATCGATGAACAATGGGAAGACAAGTGATACAAGTGATTATTTTGTTGATTGTTAATGAGTAGTTTATAGGTGTGTGGTTTGCTGAATAGTGGCTGCCAACAATATCAGGTCCTATCCCTTGAGCCTCTTCTTTATTTGGAAAAGGATTTTGAAAGTGTGGTTCAAGATCCTTTTCTAAATAAGGAAGAGGGGTTGAAGACATGATACAGCTGGTTTATTTTAAAAATCAACCCAGTTGCCTTTCACACCCAGGTTTGATCCCCAGCAACCCATATGATTCCTTGAGCACAACACCAGGAGTAACTCCTGAGTGCAGACAGGACTTACTCCTGAGCATCACCAGGTGTGGTGCTAAAACAAAGTAGTCCCAGGGATAAGAGAAGGATTTTGAGATGGGAATTATCTAGATGGACTTAAATACCATTGCATGTATCTTTCTTTCTAAGGGTGAGGCAGAAGGATCTTGAACACACAGTAAAGAATTCGTATAAGGATGGAGCAGAGAGTGAGTTAAAGACACTCCTTTGCAGGCACGAATGATGAAGTCACAAGCCAAGGAATGCTGGCAGTCCCCAGAAATGGGGAGGGAAATTTGGAAGGGCCAGAGCATGTGCTTTGCCTGCAGGAGGCCTGGGTTCAATCCCCAGCACCATGTGGTTCCCACAAGACCACCAGGAATAACCCCTAAGCACTGTCCAAGCATAGCCACCCCAGCATTGCCAGGTATGGCCCAAAATAAACAGAGACAGAGAGGCAGAGACCAGCTTCCCTGCAGCACCTCCAGAAAGAGAACATCTTGATTTCAGTCCAGGAATTCTGATTTCAGACTTCCAGCCTTACGAACAGTCAAAATGTCAACGTGTGCTTTTATCAAGTCAGGGCATCTATGAAAATGTGCCCTGGAAGCTGCGGAACTTGGTACTAGACTCTCAGAGGATGGAACCGAGGACCAGAGATGCTAAGTAGTTGACCCGAAGTCACAAAGCTAACCCTGCTTTTCTTTTGGAAGAGAGAAGTTGTTCCCTTCACATGAAAAACCTGTGGAGGCTGAGGTCTGCATAATTTCTGATCAAGGCGAGCCCACAGCTCCCAGGCAGGCAGAAAGAAGCCAAACATTCTCAGCCACACAGAACACATGCTCCAAATCCTCACGCCTGCTGTTCTAAGGCCCCTGCAGCACTGGCACATCCCCTCACTCCCATCCCACCCCCAGGAGGGTTAGAGTCTCCCCATCCCAGGGCTAGATTGTCCCCATGCGCAGCTGCTGGAGAGACCCAACAGATGTTAGGAGGAAATCTCAGATAACTCATTAACACCCTCCCAGAAGCCCCCAGCCCGCCTCCTCCTGGCCTTTCCTGCTGTCTCCGCACGGAGGGTCATATTGGTGCATATGCTGCCTGAGCCCATGTGCTGCTTGTGCCCACATGGCCAAGCACTTGTATCACCCACATCTCTTCTTGAGATGTGGACTTTCATGCTTTCATACCTAATGCTGGGGTGCATTAGGCATGAATGCATTCTCTGGTATGGGACACTCTCTGCCTTTGGAGAAGCCTGCATTCTCTCTTGAGCGCGTTACCCTCTCACTTTCTCTCCCTCCTTCCCCTTCCTTAGAGTCCTGAATAAAATCTATTTGCTTCAAAAAAAATAAAAACAAGAGGACAACAGAGGTGGGAGAATGTAGGGGGTGAAGAGAGGCGTGGACTCTTGCCATCCTGACTTGCCAGGTGAAGCCAAGACCAGGAAGGTGGCATTGACGCCTTTCCATGCAGAGGCACCTGCTAGCAACTGGGCTGGGGGCCTTTCCGGCCATCGCACAGAAGACATGCCCCTATTTCCCTTCTGTTGACTGAGAAACTGAGCTTCTGAGCAGCCAAGCATCTCTCTCAAGGTTAGCCAGCTAGGAAATAGCCAAGTTGGGATCTCAGATATATCCGCTGGGTGGCCAGGCCAGTGCTAACCCCACTCACCCAATGATCCCTAAGTCTCAGCAGCAAAGAGACTTCCTTGTAACAGGAAAGACTCCCAGGGGTTCAGTCTTAGCATCGTCTCCACTTCTTCCCAAACTTCTCTGCACACCACCTTCAGCCCCTCTATCGCTCCCTAAAGTATAGGTGGGCACCACCCAAACTAGCCCATGGCCCACTCAGAACAAATTGTATGGGAATGGACAGAAAAGGAGAAACCAGGGACAGAGCTCAGTGCTCAGAGTTGCCTACAATGCAGCTGATCTCAAACCCCTACCTCACACGCCCTCGACATCACACAGATCAGCCCTGGGTATCCTGAGCACAACCAGGACCATGGGCCTAAGCAGCGCCACATCCTCAGCCCCTTGCATTAAACTGTCCAGACAAGCTGACCAAGTGTGCCCTCCAGACCTTCACACACCTCTCTGGAAGGCATTTCCCTGTACCACCACCAACAACAACAACCCAAAATAAGCCAAGACTTGATGAGGAGTGGTTTGAAAAATGAAAGTCGCGTGCCTGGGATTATGATGGTAAATACAGTACACTCAATTCTTGATTTCCCACTTTAATGGGAGGAGCAGTGGCGCAGATAATTAAAAGTGCATTTATATTTGGCTCCAGAATGTGTTTTGATTCTCATGTTTGGATATGGGAGGGTCTGGTGTTCTGGGAATTCAGTGTGACTTTTTAATCCTTCAACAGAAAAAAAGAGACAGAAAAAGAAAAAAGGTCCCAGCGCCCGCCTGGAAAGGGAGTAGAAAGTCACCCCCATGCACACCCCAGCTTGTCAACTTGTCGCTGCTGAAGATGAAAAATGGCACATCCGAGGGGGACTCCAAAGCACCCGTCTTGCGGAGTTCCCACATGAAAGATGCTCCCTGCTTAAGGCCGTCTTCTCTGCAACAGTAGAGAGACCCTCTTCTCTTTCCTTCTCTCTCTCTCTCTCTCTCCACATCCCTCGGAAACCTGGGACCTCCCATTGGGGTCCAGTTTCTTGATTTATCTCATGCTTCCATCTGACCCCTTCTTTCCTTCCTTCCTGTCCCTCCCCAACCTGTAAACCATTCATCTCTTTCCCCAACATGACAAGGTTTTGGTGAGACAACAAATCCTAGAGATGGGGTGGGAGGGGGAATTTCAGGGACATCCCTATCACTGATCTCCAATGACTTACATCTGGAGCTACAAACCTGTTCTCAATAAATAAATACATAAACTTCAGTCTCCTGACCACCAGTTTTCGTCCTTAGTATTCCTCTCCCGGGGTCAGAGTAATAGTCCAGTGGGGAGAGCGTTCGCCTTGCACACGGCTGACCTGGGTTCAATCTCTAGCATCCTATATGGTCCCCCACATACTGCCAGGAGTAATTCCTGAGCATCGCTGGGTGTGGCCCAAAAAGGCAAAAAAAAAAAAGTGCAGTATTCCTCTCCCAGCAAGCCAGCTCCCTGCTCCCTCGCCCGGTTCCCTCCTCCCCAAGTTTTCATGCCTATCCTGGGCTGCCTGTTCCTCTATCTGCCATTCCCAGACAATTTGTGCTCTCTGCCGCTTATCTTCAACCCTCAGAAGATTGTCAAAGTATTTTCCCAAACAAAGATTGCTTTTCCCCTAAGGAGCTGCTGATGTCAGATGCTAAACTCAGTCGCACTTTCTGATTCTGCTACATAATTGAAGCAGGGGACTTCTGGTGAGCCCTCCACTGTCCATTCTTTTCTTCCTCCTGACCACCAGAAGGTGGATTTAATTCCAGGCACTTAGAGCTGCAAACTCTTTTGCAGCTCTGAGTGGACTGGACAAAGGATTAGGGTCCCTGAGACGCAACTGGAAATCTGCTGTAGGCTCATGGAGCTGCTTATCACTTCCAGGGTTAGATGCCACCTGTTTCCTGTTCTTTCCCATTACGGATGTCGTCACGCTTTCTGGCACAACAGCAGCCATCTTGCAGCCAAGAAGATGGAAGCTACAGGCCCCGAGTGGCAGAGCAGAAAGACAGATGAAAACCTCACTGTAGATAACGCCCTCCAGTTGCACCTGGACTGCTTAATTTTGGACTCTGTTTGTTGCGAAAAATAAACTCCTGTTTGTTGAGTTTTCTGTCTCTTGCATTCTGAATGCAATCCGACCTGATTCAATAAGTAATTACATTTTGATTTCAAAAAACCTTTCCCATTACTGCTGCTGCTTCAGGTAAAAAGGATGAAGGTGTCAACCACAGACTAGATATTAAACAAAATTGGGAATGATGTCAATTAAAAGTGTTGGAGTCGTATCACCTGCAAACTTCAGGAATTGCTTATAAGTGGGAAAGAACAGCTGAGAAACTCCCGCACATCTCAGAAATCTCAGAATGCCCATTGACTGAGGACCCATGAGGACAAAGGCGGTGTCCTGTGCATGGCAGATGGTACAAGTGTTTTTCCAAACAAAGATTGATTTTCCCCTATGGAGCTAAAAACAAGGCCATGAAAACAAGTGGACTATGAAACCAGGGGCGTGAGGCAGGGCAGGGCAGGTGCCAGGTACTCTGAAAGGCAGCTTCAGCTCAGGGTGACTCAGGGGAGTCAAGTTCATCCAAGTCCTCATCAGACAGCAGAACCAATGGTGACCAGCTTGGCAAACCCCTGGCATCTATCCCAGCTCAGCCCCCCAGGGGGTGGATAACCTCCACTGGACCCAATATTGTCTCCACAAGCTTCAGCCTCTGTTTTCAATGCTGAGATTATTCGCCTCCCACTGCCACGGTCATGGGCATTCCTGCCCACTGCCAGATGTACCCAGCAACTCTCATTGTGGGCCATTACCCACAGGAGGTTCTAGAGCCAGCAGCAGGCGTAGATGAGGGCGTGTGGATAAGGGGTAACTTAGCTGGGCGGGAGTCTGGAGGTAGAGTCCCTGCAGGAACCCCACAGCATTCTGAGTCTCATGGTCCCTCTGGACCCTCGTCCTCATGGCGCTGTGCCAGCATCTGTCCACATGGCTCCTTCCTTTGCAGACTACATGGTTCTCTCTGCTCCTGCAGCTCCCAGATGAGCCCCCCAGATGGATTCTGAAGGATACAGGGACAGGTGGCCACTGGTAGTGGGCAGGAAGTACGGGTAGGGACTCTACACACCTGAGCTACCCCCAGGCTTTCTAATAGAGGGTTTGGTGATGAGGGATCCCACAATCCGCAGAGGTCTCTGGGGTACGGAGCAGACAGAGCTTCAAGGAACGGAGATGAGAGGCACGTATACCCACGACAGGGACAGTGCCCAGGTCCACCTGTGTCCGTGGGTCCCAAACCAGAGAGGACTGAAGCCCTTGCAACTATGTTCCCAAAGAAGACAATGAATCTGACCAGCTGCCTGCCCCCAAGAGTCAGCTGCAGGTGAGGGAGAGGGCCCCAGGTTTGGAATCCATGCAGGTGGGGGGGTTGGCATGTGCCTTCTCTGGGCCTCAGTTTCTCCATCAAAGAGTAGGATTAGTGGAGGCACTGCCACAATGACCCTGGGATGTCAGGGTAGAGGGACCTGAGTGTAGGCCCCAGCCCTCGCGGATACTGAGAACCCCAAGGGAATTCTGGCTGGAAGGGAGCTCATCGCGCCCCAGGACTCTGTGATGATACAAGCAGAGATGTCCAAGTTGCAGAGAGGAGCCTGATGCAGGGTGGCACCACTGGTCCTGCTTCCTGCACTGCAGGGCCCCGTCCTGTTGCTTGACCATTCCTCTCCGCATCCGGTCACTGACAGGGACATGGGAAGCCTTTCAACAGCCCATTGGCTGCCTGCTGTGTGTCAGTCCCCACACAGAGTGCTGGGATCAGTGGCATCCCTCAGGCTTTCTGGAGAACCACGGTCAAAACAATCAGACAGGGGTGGGAGCAACAGCACAGCAGGTAGGGCGTTTTCCTGTATGTGGCCAACCCGGGTTCGATCCCTGGTGTCCCATATGATCCCCTGAGCACCACCAAGACTAATTCCTGAGTGCAGAGCCAGGAGTAACCCCTGAGCATCGCCAGGTGTGACCCGAAAAGCTAAAATTAAAAGAAAGAAGGACCCTGAATTCTTCCACCTCCTGGACTCTGCCTTTGGTGATGAGGGGATCCCCCTGTATACCTGCAGGCCCAGGAACAGCCCCCTTCTGAAGCACCACCCAACCCAGACACGTGTGCACCCAGGCAGCTCAGCATTCCCTGAACATCCACCTTCATCTAGTAAGAGCCCATGGGTACCCTGGGCATGCTGACTTCCCCCACCACTCCCCATCTTTGCTGGCACCTATCCCGGTCTCAGTTAATCCCTGGTTCCACACACCCCCTGTTTCCCCCTTTTTCCCACTGAGCTCCACATTCCCACCCCAGAGCGAATCACACTGGCCTTCCTGGTACCAGCCCAGCTCTGGCTGTGCTTTGAAATATTGGTCTAATATTCCCGAATTATTTTTTGCTCTCATGTTCTGTTTTCCTGAACAGCCCCCTGGAGGCCTCATTCCCTTGCTCTGAGCACGGGCGATACTGTCATCAGCTCTCCCTGGGTAACTCCCCGCAGAGCCAGCATGAGGTGGGCACCAGCACTGGGCAAGCCTCTAGGCTGGCACGTGGGGAGTGTCACGCTCCCAGGGACCTCAGCCCTGAGCTCCTCTCCTTCCCCCATAGAGACCACCTCAACAGCGAGGGGTGGAGACACTTGCCTCTCCACCCTGAAGAGCCAGCTTCCCACCCCACCCCCTGGCTTGCTTTCCCCTGCCGGCATCTCTGCTTTCTTTCCAGTTCTTCCCTGATGTATACCCTTTGCAACCCCCATCCCGCGACAGCTCCGTGCAGCCCTGGTGAAAACCCCCAGCCTCTCAGCAATTTGCTGCCAGTCGTTTCTTGGGCACTAAATATTTAATGAGTATCAACGACATGCCAGGCATCACGCCAGGCTTCCGTACCCTAAGCCTGTTGAAGGAGAATGAGAGCGGCCGCAGCGGTGACATCAAGCATGGCGAGCATGGTGCAATGTGCCTCCGCCTCCTCCATCACCTTAGTGTCATCCCATCATCATCATCTACCTGCTAACCTTCCTAGGTGCGAGCCATGTGCTAGCCGCATGCTGCGTTAGGATCACTCTGGGTCCGGGCTCTTACAGGGGGGGAAGAGAAAGGCGCCTTCAATAATCTTCCCTGTGCTCTAAGATATGACTTGCTAGGGTCCTTCACAGGTGAGAAAGCCTGGTTCTGAAGCAGGATGTCTCTCTCTGCACTGAGCCACGATGTCTCTCCCCGTCTCTGAAGCAGGACTGTCTCTCCCTGTGCTGAGCCAGGACGTCTCTCCCACAGCGCTGAGGCACTGGGATCCTACGCAGCCAGGCAGAGGCAGTGCCTGTGGCAGCAGGAAGTGGAGACACAGTGCCAGGAGCAAAGGAATTGGCAGTGCTGGCCAGCAGGCCCACTGCAGGGTGGAGGGCTCTAGCCAGGACTCATGGGTGGGCAATTGTGGTCTGAGCTACAAACCCAACTGGATTGTTTGCCTGGCCACAGCTTTCTGGGGTCCCTGCCTGTTCCCTGAGCCTGACCAACGGAGTTCTGTGACCCCATGCTTAAGAGAACAGAGAGAGCATGTGCCCTGTGATCTGGGCACCCTGGGGACAGTCCATCTAGAGCCCTAAAGACCCCAGCAGGGCAAGAACCCCCTCTGTGAAAGTATGGATGGTGGGGCTGTCACCCGCAGGCTGCAAGTTCCCCTGCACGTCCCTAACCAAACCCAGTGACCCTGGGGAAGTAAAGTCCTCCCCTCTCGTGACCTTGTGACCTTGGCCAAGTGAACTTCTGCTCTGCTTTCTTGGCCAGTCACAGAGATCTCTGGGCTGAGATTCTCTCTAAGCCCTGCCGGGGCTCAGCATCTCCTCCCCTCCCCTCCATCTCCCCATCTTCTTGCTTAAAACAGGGCTGCATTTCCCTCTTTGTTCAATTCACAAGTGCTTACTGAGCATTTCCCACATGCTAAGGTCCGTGCCAGTGTCTGCCAGCCATCGTGGGACACAAAGAAGTGACGATAGTTCTGATGACAGCCCACCTGCCCTTCGCACAAAAACCATGAAGCATCTGGGTGAAGAGCGAAGAGCCAGGTTTGGTGTGATCCCATGCTGCCCTGTCTCAAACTGTGGGGTCTTGGGTCAGTTGCTTTCCCTTTCTGGGCCTCAGCTTCCTCATGGCTCCATAGGGAGGTCAATAGTCCCTCCCCAGCAGGCACGGCAAAGGGAAGTGGGGATAGTGCTGGTCTGGTCGGGCCAGAGCAGCATGTGACTTCACTGTGAGCTCACAACGGGTGGCAGCCATTGCTATGGAGACATCTTTTGTCTTTGAAACAGGGTCTTCAGGCAGGGAGCTGAGCTGGTACCTTCCCACAATGACCCTCATCTTTGCACTTCTAAGTCTCCATTCCCCCAAGCTTCACCCCCAGGTCCAACCTCTGGGTGTCTGTTTTGACTTAGGGCCTTGTCATGGCCTAGGTCATGGTGCTCAAATGAGCCCCCTGCTATCTAAGCAATGAGGGTGAGACCAAGTCTGACTGGTGTCCCCAGAAGGAGAAGTCGGGACCCAGACAGGCTCAGAGGGGGCAGGAGGGAACATAGACAGTGGATGCCACTTGCAACCACAGATGCCTCAGTGGCACCAGCCCTGTGGCCCCCTTGGGCCCCTCTCGGACTCGTGTCTGTGCCTCTGCCCTCACTTTTTCATTGTCATATGCACATATCGTCATTGTCACCCCAGAGTCTGTGTGTCTGCTCAGGACTTTCCTAGAATGGCATGTGACCATTGGATGTGGGCAACTGGGGACCACACTAACTCAGTGTGGCATCATCTGAGCTTCATGATGCCCCCCATAGAAATTATTTCCAAACTATTGCAATGTTCTGAGATTCCAGGCCAGCAGAGACCTGGGAGAGACAGTGTGTGACCAAGTAGAACAGATGTCCAGCCACACTGCGGCTGCATTGATCTAGTCGGATCCAAGCTCCCACATGCCTGACCCCTGACAATGCCGGACCTGCTCAGCCCCAACCCCCCCAACCCTCTCACTCCACAACACCCTTTGGGTAGGGCCAAGGTATCCCTCAGCAGTGCGGGCACAGGGCCCAAGGGCCCACAGCAGTGTGCCCAAGGCCACACAGTGAGTCATGGTTAGACAGCTTGGGTTAGAACCCAGCCACCTAGATTCGCACCCACATGCTTAGCCCCAGTTTGTCCCTTTACCAGGGAACAACTCAATGCTAGAGGGATCACAGATCACCATCCCTGGAATTCACAGGCGTTTTCCAAAGCTAGAAACTCTGCCAACCCATCTTCTGCTGAAGGAACCGTCCCAGTTCTAAGGGACCCAGGTGGAAGGGGAGTGGAGGTGGAGTGGAGCAGTCACTCAAACACAAACACACAATCACACATGGAAACACTCCACATGCATATGTGCTCACATGAATACTCACACAGACACCTCACACACAAGATGCACATTCTCCAGCCTGCCTACCCACAGACTAACACACAAGCACACACACAAGGACACACATACACAGACACACAACTAAATACACACACAGATACCAGAGCAAACAGAGATACACACACTCAACTACTGTAAAACACACTATCCCATACGTCCTAACATACAGATATGCACTCATACAATTACCCACTCAGAGGCACAAACATACACATCATACAGAGATACACTCACACAGACACACTCCACATAGGACACACACATCCATACTCACAAGGCTTCCTGCAGACCTTCTTCACATTCATAACACTCCACTACATGAACACCTACACAGCCACACCCCCCACACTCACTCTCACACACACAGACAGTTGCATATACGTACTCATACACACAGGCATACACACACACACACACACACACACACACAACATGCCTCTACCATCCAGCCATCTCCCAGAAGCCAATTAGCGAGGCTGGGTGCTCTCAGGGAGCCCTCAGGTGACAGACTTATTGACCGGCTCAAGTGTTGGAGTGTCGGGCAGGAGAGAGGAGTCATTTAAGCAGTGTGCTACTCCTCCCGAGGGCTGCGGGAACTCGGAGGTGCAGAGTAAGTTGTATTTACCGTGAAGGTAATTGAAAGGCGGCAGCTGCCACCCCACATTGTTCCCGCCAATATCTAATTGCTGGACCAAAAAGTACTGGAGAGCAAGGGCTGGGGAAAGAGGAGGGGAAAAGTGAATCGAGCCCAGAATCAATAGTGAAAGCTTTCACAGTGTCAGGCACAATCAATGGAGCTGAACAAGTAGAAGCTGCAGAAAATTGGCTCCAGGCTGACTCGGTGTGAAAGCTAAAAGCTGGGAACTGCAGAAACAGAAGGGAAATCTCGGCCACACCTCCTGTCAGCGTGACTTCTGACGGCAAGAGGAAGCCAGCGTCTGTTCAGTGCAAACGGGTTTGGCTGAGAGCAGATGAGACAGAACCTAGCTTGTTCCCCTGGGGAAGGACTTGGGACCTAGAAGGCCTGTGGCAACCTATGACCTAGAGCCAGTCATGCTGGCCTGTGGAGCTTTAGGTGGCTTGACCACAGAGGGCTTTGTGTGCTGGAAAGAACAGAACAGGATTTGGATCAAAGACCAGGATTTGAAGGGCCAGAGTGATAGCACAGAGGGTAGGGGTGTCTGCCTTGCACATAGCCAACCGGAGTTTGATCCCGGGATCCCATATGGTTCCCTGAGCACCACCAGGAGTAATTCCTGAGTACAGAGTGTTCCAGGAGTAACTCCTGAGCATTGCCAGCGTGATCCAAAATGCAAAAAAGAAAGAAAGAAAGAAAGAAAGGAAAGAAAGAAAGAAAGAAAGAAAGAAAGAAAGAAAGAAAGAAAGAAAGAAAGAAAGAAAAGAAAGAAAGAAAGAAAGAAAGAAAGAAAGAAAGAAAGAAAGAAAGAAAGAAAGAAAGAAAGAAAGAAAGAAAGAAAGAAAGAAAAGAAAGAAAGAAAGAAAGAAAGAAAGAAAGAAAGAAAGAAAGAAAGAAAGAAAGAAAGAAAGAAAGAAAGAAAGAAAGAAAGAAAGAAAGAAAGAAAGAAAGAAAGAAAGAAAAGAAAGAAAGAAAGAAAGAAAGAAAGAAAGAAAGAAAGAAAGGAAGAAAGAAAAGAAAGAAAGAAAGAAAGAAAAGATAAAACCAGGATTTGAATCCCGAGTGAGTCACTTCGTCCACTGGAATGATGTCACCTTGCAGGGCCAGGACTGAAAAAGGCACCCCTAAGAGATACCCATGTCTTAATTCCCGGAACCAATGAGGGCTTACTTCCATGGCGGAACAAGAAGGGGCCTGGCCAAAAGACATGAAAAAATGCTCATCATCATTAATCATCAGAGAGATGCAAATCAAATCAAAAATGAGATATCATTTTACACCATAGAGACTGGCACATATCCAAAAGAGCAAGAACAACAAGTGCTGGCGTGGATGCGGGAAAAGGGGACATTCATCCATTGTTGGTGGGAATGTCAACTGGTACAGCCATTTTGGAATACAATATGGACATTCCTCCAAAGACTAGAAATCGAGCTCCCATTTGACCCAGCCATACGACTTCTGGGAATTTACTCCTGGGAAGCCAAAAATACACAGCGGAAACACCATCCCTACTTTTATATTCATAGCGGCATTATTCACAATAGCCAGAATCTGGAAACAACCAGAGTGCCCGAAAATTGATGACAGGATAAAAAAACTTTGGTACATCTACACAATGGAATACTATGTAACTGTTAGGAAAAATGAAGTTAAGAAATTTGCCTATAAATGGATGGACATGGAGAGGATCATGTTGAGTGAAATTAGCCAGGAGAGACAAATATAGAATGACTGCATTTGTTTGTTTGACATAAATATATATACATATATATACATATTAATGATACCAATATCCAAGGTCAGACGAAATGTGGATCAGAAGGTCTTGCCATTGAAAAGAGAAAGAGAGAGAAACGGAAAGAGATAAAGAACCTGCCATGGAGGAGGGCTGGGGAGGGGAAGGGAACCGGGACGTTGGTGGTGGGAGATGGGCACTGGTGGCGGGATGGGTGCTGGAACACTGTATGACCAAAACCCAAATATGAACTTTTTAATTGTATATCTTTGTAATTGTAAAAATAAAAAAATTAAAAAAAAAGAAATTAATCTCACCTAAAGGAGAATACTTTCTCCTTTAGGTGAGAATTCTTTTTAATAAGAAAAAAAAAAAAGAAGGTCTTGCCAAAGGTGGAAACTACCACAAACGTGTGGGAGCAGAGGTTAGGTAAGACAGAGAAGGGAACAGTGTGCCAATAATTGTCGGAAGTCTATTACAATCCACAATATGTAAGAGAGGGAAGAGAGAAAGAGAGAAAAGAGAAAGAGAGAAAAGAGATAGAGAACCTGTCACGGAGGCAGGCTAGGTTAGAGGGGAGGGAATCGGGGACATTGGTGGTGGGAAATGGGCACTGGTAGAGGGAGGGTGCTGGAACACTATATGGCCAAAACCCAAAATGAACATTTTTGTAACTGTTAAAAAATAAATAAATAAATAAATAAATAAATAAATAAATGATTTTTTAAAAAAGAAGGGGTCCTCTGCCAATGTGGTTGTAAAACAAATCTGGGGTGGGAGGGACTCTGGGAACACTGGTGGAGGAAGGTTACACAGGTGGGGGATTTGTGTTGAGATCTTAAGAGCTTAAAACTCAACTCTCAATAGCTTTGTAAATCACAGTTCTTTAATCAAAATTTTAAAATGATTTATAAACTAAAATAGATCTAGGGATGGTATAGTGTGGGATCTTGTGGATTTAAAGTTCAGGTGGGGGGCCCTGAGTGTCAGTGCAAATATTGCTTGAAGAGGCAGAGAAGAAGGTAGCGGAAAGACAAGAAATGGAGCCGAGAAATGCTGTCCTAGAAAATGATGCTCCCACAAGCCAAGGGATGTAGGTGGCCTCAGTGCCAGACACTGCCCTGCTCCACCTCCCCTGGAGGGCTCTCAGGTGAGTCACAACACCTTGGTTTTGGCCCTCTGATGCTGGTGTCAGACTTCTGCTTCCAAAAGATCAGAAATGAATCCTGTCTTTTCTTTGTAACAGCAACCTCAGGAATCCAAAGAGTCAACTGTACCAAGCTGTAACAAAGAGAAACATTTATTAAAATTGTATTTATTAGCTTAATTAAATATTTATTAACTATTTTATCTAATTATTTCTTAAAGTATTTATTAAAAACAAGAGCCAAAGTCAGACCCCAGTGGTCAGAATCACAGACTTCACATGCTTTGAAACCCGATTCTAACCTTAGTATCACCTGGGCCTCTGAGCACTGTCAGGGTAACCCTGGTAGTCCCCAGCACTACTCCCCAGACCCCTGGTGAGTTCTGTATCCTCAGACCCTAGCATTTAACTGACCTGTCCAGTGGACCAAGTATTACCAGTAATGGCCCCTGACACCCACTGAGCACTGTTTGGGAGAATCACCAAAAAAAATCACTAGATACAAAACAGAACTCAGGTTCCACAAATACCAATCAGCAGAGTTGCCATATTAGAATTCAGATTAGAATCTGTAGATTTCCTTACAGTCCCATTGTAAGGAAAATCTTTGAGTCTATGAGGTAAAGCATAACTTTCCCCAAGAGATTTTCAGAGCCTGTGTTTGCTTTTTTTTTTAAGCTACTGTGTCCTCTTTGTAGAATGGATGTCAGAGGTAGTCAGGGTTCTTTAGTTTGTCCATCAACGGACTCAGGGACCAAGAGCAGGGTCCACCATGTATGTGTTCAATAACATTTGTCAAGTAAGGTTGATGAGACTTAAAAAAAAACTCCAAAAATAAAAACCCACCTGCACAGAAGTCGGTAGGGGCAGTCTCTCTTCTCTCCTCCCTTTTCTGAGCTGGAGCATAATGACCCAGGACACACCAGAGTATCTGGGACCCCTAGGTTGGCTCTGTAAAGAACATGCAGGGCTGGAGCGTAGAGGGTTTGCAAACTCAAAAACTGCCCAGAGGTGATAACCAGCATCTGCCTCCACTAAGACCCTCCATACTCACCTCTTGATTCCTTCAGGGCAACTTTGGCTGCTGTGAGGGTGAGGTAGGAACCCCTGTAATCATGTACAAAATATTGTGTGTGCCTCCCTCCTGTGTGGGATATATAGAAACATCTCTGGGGATAAACAGATGGCCAAAGACAAGAGAAACAAAGCACATGAGAACTTGTCTTCAGCAGGAAGCCTGCCACTTTGGGGGTGCAGGGAAGCGATCACTCTGAAGTGAGAGGGTGCCAAAAGGTAGTAAAGTGTGAAGGATATAATATAATTTAACAAAAAATACGCTCTCTCAGAAGTATGTATTCACATAGTTATTCATTGCTGCCCTCCGTACAATAGCTAAGGTTTAGACTCAACCTAGGCTTCCAATGGCAGATGGATTATGAAGATGTGGTATGTATACATAATACAATACTATGCAGCTGCAAGGAATGGTGAAATCATACAATTTGCTGCAACCTGGTTAGAACTGGAAGTTATGTTGAGTGTAGTAAGCCAGAAGAAGGAAGACAAACACATGTTCTCACTTACCTACAGTATATAGAGTACTGGATGAGGAAATGTAGCAAAAGGGGAATGGTTAGATTACCCTTGACCTGGTGTTTAGAAAGAAGAAGGACTGTGGGAGTGATAATACAGGAGTAGGGTGCTTGCCTTGCACAGGACAACCTGGGTTTGATCCCCAGCATTTCGTATGGTCCCCTGAGTCTGCCGGAAATAATTCTGGAGCATAACAGGTGTTACTCCTTTTCAAAAAAAGAAAGAAAAGAAAAGAAGGACAGAGAAGGAAAGAAATCAAGATGGGAAGAAGAGAACTAGATGGGTGAACAGGCGTCATGGTTTCAGTTAGGCTGGTGACATGGGTGAGTGCAGAGCTATGTATCCAAAACACAGACTGAAAACATGAGATCTAAGCTGCAACTACTGAAACTTTGTGATGTGCCTGTCAAGTTGACAGGTGGGGAAGGGGTGGAGATTGGAGAGAGGAGGGAATATGGGAACACTGGTGGAAGGAATTTTACACTGGTGGTGAGATTGGTGTTGAAACATTATATACCTAAAATGTAACTATCAATAATTGTGTAAATCACAGTTCTTTAATAAAAAAAAACTAAAAGGATGTAATATAAATGCGCCTAACACTAATATAACAGTAATATAAACAGAGCCACAGTAACATAAACCTCAGCACCTAAAATTTATCATTAAAGTTCCTGTCATAGAGAAAGGCTGGGAGGAGGTGGATGGATTGGGGACATTGGTGAGGGCAGTGGACACTGGACGAGGGACCGGTGCTGAAGAATTATATGCCTGAAACTCAAATACGAGTAACTTTGCAATTCATGGTGGCTAAATTTTTTATTAAAATACTCCATGTGCCTATATACCCTTCCCTGGTTCATTATGGTTTACATTCCCCAAAAGGATCTGAAAGCTGAAATAGAAATGTGCCACCTCATCCCTATGTCCAAAGTGATGAGTCCCCGAGGCCAACTCTGCAAACATCATGGCTGGCCCTAAGACTCCCTATGAGTGCCTGAGCAGAGATTCCCCGCCCTCGGGGGTGCCGGATGCTGGAGAAAGGGCTGAGGGGGCCCTGGGACTCCTGAAAGCAGACTGAGCCCATCTCCACTATCTCCACCCAGCGCCATCCAAGCCAGAAAGCAGCCCTAGGTGGGAGGAATCACACAAGGGACATGGCAAATGCCAGCGAGCAGAATTAGTCTTTTATTTTCTTAAACAATGAGCTGTGGACCACTCGCCCAGAACTCCTGGGAGAGCCCTGCCTTGCAAGCCATGACCCTTTTCTAGCCTTTGCAAGGAAACCCCCAGGACTTCTTGTGCAGAAAGCCCATGCCGGGGCTGGAGCGATAGCCCAGCGGGTAGGGCGTTTGCCTTGCACACAGCTGGCCCATGCCAGCCCGGGTTCGATCCCTAGCATCCCATATGGTTCCCCGAGCACCGCCAGGAGTAATCCCTGAGTGCAGAGCCAGGAGAAACCCCTGAGCACCGCCGGTGTGACCCAAAAAACGCAAAAAAAAAAAGCCCATGCCAATACTCCTTCCATGAATATACCGCCTGGCTCTGTTGCCTGCTGAACCCGATCAGAGAGCAACCTGCCCTCTCCCACATCAGCTTTCCTGAGGGGGCTCAGCCAGCCCCTGACTGAGCAGAGGATTCAGAGGCTTTTCAGACACCGGAAGTCTCAGCCCAGCCAAGCCCACCTTGCTTATGGACAAGGCTAGACATGGCTCCTGGGCAGTTGCTCTCTACCAGGTGCACCCTGCTCCACCCTTCTGTCATGTACATTCTCTCATCCCCTCCTGTTCTTGCAGGTGGACCCTAGCCCTGGGACATCAGGAGCCCAGCTTCCAGTAAGTTCTACATGTCTCTGGGCTCCTTCTCTTCCCTGGCGAGGGAGAGGGTACTAGAAAACTAAATACGATGAAGCTGTGGAACCCTTAATCCCAGTCTGATGGCTACTGATTGCCTCTGACCCAGCAGGATGACATTGCAGTTCAGCAACAAGCAAGACCAGGAAGGGGGCCCTTACCCTGCTGTGCCCCATTCACAGATGAGCAAGCTGAGGCTCAGAGCAGGCAATCCCAAGTCACAGCAGGGAGCTGGCACATCTGTAAATCGGGCCTGTCTGATTCCAGGCTGTCGCCTTTGCTGTCTCCTACCATAGCACACAACACATGGGGCCGTGGAGGCCCCATCCACCCCCAGACATACGGAAACTCTCCCGACAGAGGCTCCAGCCCACAGAGCCACCCAGCTGCATCCTCCTTCCCCAGGAAGATCACTGGCCCTGGGTTAATTGCTGGCTTCGGAGCAGTGGAGGGAGGCCCGAGTGGAAATCCAACCCCAGGGGTCTGGCTTCCCCTTCACAGATGGAAAAGCAATGCTACAGCTCTGTCGGCTGATTGCTGCCAGTTCCACACCTGCCCTCTGACTCGCTAATTGGCACGTCCTCGTTAGAGCCATTTCATGGAGATGAAATATATGTGTGCATGGGTGTGGTAGAGATCAGCCAGCAAGGCTGAAATATCAAATTAATAATAGTGCCAGCTCCTCTGAGGAGATACAGAATGAGAGACTGGATGGGGAGCAGGAGGAAGGGGTAAGGCCAGGGCCTTGCCAGTGTTGGTCTGGCCAGGGACAAATGGGGGCTGGAAGAGAATTCTTCAAGGGATTCAATGCAGAACTTGTTATGAAGCAGGTGCCTGCAGAATCCATGGAGCCTCGACTTAAAAAGATGAAGACCAGCAAGGCGAGTTATGTGCTTGGGACTACAGCAGTCCAAGTTACAGAATTCCCATACTGTCCCTGAGAGACTTTCAGGAGCCTGTGTCAGCTCTGGACCCTTCTGACTACACATGCCCGGTGGCAGCGACAGCCCCTCTATGAGAGTGATCTCTCATCCTGGGGCCAATGAGGTCTGGTCACCTAAGTGATCCAGCATCTAGACACTAAGAGGAAAGTAAGATGGAGCATTGTCCATTCATCAACCCATCTATTCACCCATGTATACACCCACCTGTCCATCTATCCACTCATTCACTCACCTATACACCCAGTCACCTATCTATCATCCACCCATCCCCTAATTGCTCATTCTACCATCCATCTACTCATCTATCGATCATCCACTTGTTCTGTATACACCCTTCCATAGAGCCATCCATCCACCCATTCATTTCATGTTCCCCCACATTTGTATATCCTATACATCCATCCACTCCTCTTTCATCCAAAACAACTACCATTCATTCACTCATTTATCTGTTCATAAACCCACACATTCATCTGTCTGTCCATCTACTCACCCATCCATTACCCCTCAGTTCAATAAGCATTGAGACTTTTTCCTTGGGCCCTTTGCATGTTCTGTTCATACTGGCTGGGAACTTTTCCTTCAGATTCCCCATAGGGAATCTATCTCATAATTTAGATCCCAGCTCACATGCAACCTCTCTAAAGGAATCTTTCTTGATTATCTATTTAGAGCCACTCCTTTCCTGCCCCCTCAGGTTTAATGGCCTTCTGAGCACTTGCTTCTATCTAAAAAATCATCTTGTGTATTTGTTTTATTGCTTGTTTATTGTGCAATCCTCACTCTCCCAATCGAAAGCACGCCTCATCCTCGCCGCTGCAATTCCAATGTCTATTACACTGCAGGGTGCAAGAGCATGGGAGTGAGAGGGTGATAAAAGCTGTTGCCGAGCTCTGACTATGCACCAGACCCTCTGCTAGGAGCCCTGTGGAAGATCAGAAAGATATTGTCCCCGCTTCCCATCATTCACATTGTAAGTGGGAGTTGGGGCCCTTGTTTTAAGTCTTGTAACAAAAAGCATGAAGTCAGCACACGGAGAGTCTGGGGAGACAGACCAGCACGGGCTTTCCATAGCAAGAGGCATCTGAGCTGAGTTTTAAAGGAGGTATAAACATTTTTCAGGCAGATGTGGGATAAAGGGGATTACAGGGACTGCGAGGAGTAAGGCCTTGATGGAGAGCATTTGAGGAACGACAGGTTGTTTGGTGTGTTCAAGCACAGAAGAGACCAACGTATCCACGTTGCCTTCAGGGAGATTTCTTGAATGGCAACAGGAAGACTAGATTGGATGGGAGAGGGCAGAGGGTTGACAAGCCTGGTGGAGAGAGCAGGAGGGAACAGTTATTGCAGGGACCAAGGTGGGAGAAGGGGAGAAATAAAGGGAAGAACGCAGGAGGTACTGAAGTGTGGAAGAAAAGAGTCAGGAGTGGGGAGATGGAGAAACCCAGGAAGAACAACCACAGTTCTCTTCCTGGCAACTTCACAGGTACTGCTACTGAACTGAAGAAATCAATGGGAGAAGGAATTCTTTGCTGGGTCTGTTGAGCTGGTAAAGCCAGGAGAATGCCAAGACCACCCCACACCTCCAACTAGCTCACCTCATCCTCTGGGAGCTGTTCAACTACAGCAAGGACAAAGCCTGCTTAGGGGGGAGCCTAGAACAAGGTTCCAGGCTGGGTTCCCTAAGTATGTGTGAACAATACCCTCCCTGATGCCTTCTCTAGAGGTAAAATAGAAGGATCCTGAAAAGATAGCCCAGGCTTTCACCTTCCAGGCACCAGAAGTACTTTTCTACACCAGCATCAGCCAGTCAAGAGGTATTTGCTGTGTTGATACACAATCCCACAACTTTAGTGGATTCCCATCCTAACACTTCTTTGTTACTTATTTGTCTGGTTTGTGTGGCAGGGGACTGGAGGTCTGTGCTGTGTCCTGGTCTCCCAGGACCCAGGCTGCCTGGGCAGGCAGTCCTCTTGGCAAGGGGGAAGGAACAGCACTGGAGGGCCTCCTGGCACCCAGAGCTGTCCTCAACTCATTGGTGGGAGCAACTCACAAACTCATCCAACCCCATGAACCAAGACATGAGCAGCAGCACCTACATGTGCCCAGGAGGAAGAAGGGCCTGGAAAGTCCAGGGAGCTCAGTGATGAACTGGTGACTTATCACTGAATGGCACATTCCCCAGGTCCTCCACCTTGTCGCCCTGACCCTATCAGGAAAACACTGTATGGACCTGGCGAAGGTCAAGGGCATCCGAGATAGAGAGGTCAGTGACTTGGCCAAGTTCACATATAGGTGAAGGGTACAGCTGGGGCTTGGACCCAGAGCATCTCCCCTTGGGGGACCAGGGTAGGCACTTGCCTAAGTCAGTAACCCCAAGCTCACTGTCAGTCTTCCTCTGGGCTTTGCAGTATTTTTCCTGATGGGGCAATCAGCTCCAGGCCCAGCTCTCAGGGGGTGGATGGTGAGAGTGAATCTGATCTTAAAACCTGTCAAGCCATGTGTGTGGTGAGAAGAGAAGTGCCACATACGTTCCAGGTGTTTTTATTGGAAAGGAAGGTGCGAAGCCTGGAGTCCCGCTGGAAAAATGACAGCTTCCAACCAGCCGGCAGCGCTAATTGCATCACAGCCAATCCCTGGACTGGAGTAACTGGAGGCAATTAGCATGGAGCCTGCCACCCCCCCGCCAAGTGCCCATTCTCTCATCTTGTCTGGGGACTGAACATTGCCTCATGGCCGGCCCTCCTCATTGGGCCAGTTCCTACCCTCTTAAAAGGCCCAGGTGTGGGGTGCTCTCTACAACCAGAGCCCTGTGCTAAGTTTTATGTGTGAGACTCCTGTGGGGCTTCCTTTTGGAGGGAAGAGGGGGGCTTTGGGGCTACACTGGAAGTGCTCAGAGCTTACTCTTGGCTCTGTACTCAGGGATCACTCCTGGGAAGGCTCAAAGGACCATATGTGATGTGAGGGATCAAACTCTGATCAGCAGTGTGTACAGCAAACACCTAACCTACCTACTACTGCTCTGTCCCCATGGGGGTCTTTTTTTTTCAGTTTTTTTTTAATATTTTATTATACCACCGTGAGATATAAATTACAAATATGTTCATGTTTGGGTTTCAGTCATACAGTATTCCAGCACCCATCCCTCCACCAGTGCCCATTTCCTACCACCAATGTCCCTGATTCCCTCCCCTCCCCTAGACTGCCTCTATGGCAGATTCTTTATCTCTTTTCTCTTTCTCTTTCTCTCTCTGTTCTATTTCTTTCTCTCTCTCTTTCTCTTTTCCTTCTCTTACACACTGTGGATTGTAATACATACATTTAGAGGTTATCATGTGCATCTTTTTGCCTGTATTCAATGCTTAATTCTAGGCTGGTGTTATCACTTTTGACAATTATTAGCACACTGTCCCCACGGGGGTCTTTTGATAGATGCATTCTCAACCTTTCTCCCACGTTAAGCACAATCAGGCCCAGAGCCTAAGCAGGTGCATGCCCCATAGCAAATTTGGGCAGTCCAGGATGGGGATGAGTCCTTGGTGCAAAACATCGAGACCTTGCATACCTGTGAACCTGCCTGGGCCTTGTACAGAGCCAGGTTTGTTCTGTTACCAATGAAAGAGAAATAGAGAGATAAAGAGACCCAGAGAAAGAGAGAGTTCCCCAAGACTGTGGGACTCTTGAGAGAACAGGCTTTGCAGGGGGTACAGCTCACCAAGGGGTGCTGCCCTGCTAGGAGCTGCCCCTGGTGACATACAAGAGCCCAGAGAGTTTGGTGAGAGTGGAAGAGGTTGCTGCTGGCCCAGACCCCAAGAAAGCACTTACAATGACGGAGCGCTGAGAACCCCAACAGAGCAGGGGAGGCGCTAAGACCACTGTCTTAGTGCTCCAACAAAACTGCAGGTCTCCAACAAAGCCCAGATTCTTCCCCACAGCCAGGCCACTTTAGCTGCTTCCATTCCTGGGCCCAGACTCCCAGGAAGGACCAGGTACCCCAGAAGTGGTCAAGAGAGAGGCAGAACCCACAAATCCACAGTCCAGACCCCCAGAAACCTGAAGCCCTGTGTTACAGAGTATTTCATCCTGGTTCCCTCCTTGCCTGGACACTGGCCACCTTTGGCTTGCTGCTGGTTCTACCTGGTGCCTCCCTCTCACAAGTCCTGTCCTTTGTGCTGAGCAAACAGTGGGATGGAATTAATGAATGATGCTGCCCAGCCTGCCAGGTGTATGGACTTCACCCCCTCTTAAACAATAAAAGTGGGGTATCTGGGGGCAGAGAGCTGGTCTACCAGCTCTGAGTCCCATGCTGAGAACTTCTCCTCATTCAAACATCCTCACACAAGCCTTCTGTGCCTGCCTGGTGCCAGCAGGTCGTGAAACTCACAGGCCCCTTTGCCTTGGTTCTTCCTGGGGCTGTGAATGTGAGACCTACTCTTCACCCAAACAGATCGCCAAAGCTTTTGGGGAGTGGTTATGAAGGACAAGTGCTGTATACTCCAAGAGTAAACATGACACCATTCTGGTGTGTCTTCGGCACCCAAAGTCTGCCTACCACCAGCATGGCTGTGCATGGCTCCCCTCTGCCACCAGTCTCCAGCCACCTTCCCAGTCCCTTGCTCTCTGGCCTTCCACCCCCGCAGCCCCATGACCAGCTTCAGACAGAGTGCTAGATCAGCACGCTCGGAACACTCTCAGGCCGCCTCCATACCTGGCCAAGGTAAACCACTGGCCATACCCTGAGGCTCAGGAGAAACTCTGGAAGTGTCTCCCTTTGAACCTGGGGGGGTTTTGGATTTGAGGTACTTGGTTTCGAGCCCACTGGTGCTGTAGAAGGGGGCCTCAGTACAGAAACACCTCTGCAGATACAGATGGTTAATAAGGCCTCCCTCTGCCCTGGAGGGAGCAGAAGATGGGTTCCCAAGAGCCAACGCTGACTTTGTTTTTCTACACACAGTGCAGGGCCTTGCCTGGGGGGACCCTGCTCCAGCTCCCCACTTCACAGAAAAGAAAACTGAGGCCTAGGGTTGAAAGAATTTGCTCAGGGTCACCACTTGAGTCAGGGATCGGAGGCATCTTTTGTGTGTCTGAGGCCCACTCTGGGCACCCCGTCCACATGACCCATGCTCTGTCACCCATCTCAAGTCCATGTAATGTCAGAAGAGCCTTCTAGGACAAACAAGAGTCTGGAGGACACTTGCCCAAGGCTGAGGGAACCGAACTGGGAGAGAGTGGCAAAGACTGGCCTGATCTTCACAGGCCTCTGCCATATGCCAGCTGGCACTTGGTACCCAGGACCCCCTTCTTCCTAATAACCTTTCCCCACCTCTTTTGAGATGTGATGGGTCTCCCTGGGATGTGACCCCAAAGCACATGTTCCACATCTCCATCACAAAAAATGCCTCCAAGAGACCCCAGCAAGGACCACCTGGAAGGACCAGAAGTCAAATCCCACCCTGGTCAGTGCGATGAGGGCAGAGCCCAGATGATGCCAAGCAACTGGTCTACCCAGCCTGTCTCCGTTACCAAAAAAGCCCACATGGGACCAGGGCCAGTACATGCGGGTCTGCCCTGTCTCATCCCTCTGCCCCCACACACAGCTCTGGATGCCTGCCTACTCCATGTGCTGCTGCACCTGGTGAAAGCAAAATGCTTGGGGCTGCAGAGATAGTACAGGGATAAGGCACTTGCTTTGTATGCCACCCCTGCCCCCAGTGATGCTCTGGCACCACCTGTCAGGCAGGGGCCAGGGGCACCCACTGCTTAGCATAGCCAGGAATAATCCCTAAGCCCTGCTGGGTATGGCCCAGTCCCCTATGCCTCCATAAATAGAAGCAACATAAAATGCCTGGTCTCCTTTTAGAGCATTGGTTATAGGGTCAGACCTAATTCTGAAATTATAACCTAACATAGCTGATGAAAAGCCTTCACCAAAAGGACCAAAAGGTAATGCTATGAAAGTTCATAGAAATCATAGAAGTAGGGGAGGGGGTGGTACAGAGAGTCAGAGAGAGACCAAAGAGACACAGAGAGCATGGGAGAGAGAGGTCATCGCTATCTCCCATTGTCCAAGCAAAAATATCTAGACCTAGAGCTTGGCACCAGTACACAGCAAAGAGGGAAGCAGAGCCTGGCTCCCTTCACCCTGGGTCCAAAGCAGTCCCAGACTTTGGGTCCAAATCAGCCTCTGGGTCCAAAGCAACCCAGGGACACTGCAAGGGCATCCCCGGAAGGGCTCATTGAAGGGGAACAGCGCCCCACTTCTGCCTCCAAGTAGCTGCATGACCCTGTCAGGTTTTATTTGAAGAACGAATGTGCTGCTTGAAGAAAAATTAGAAAACCAAGGCAAGACAGCTCCAGGGAAGGGCCACAGTGACCTTTGAGGGATGAGAAGGTCAGGGCAACAGAGATAAAGGCTCAGAAAATCAACTACATAAAGAGTGTGTCCTAATTTCATCTGCAGAGTACCTGCCACTCCCCAGACCTTTCCTGGCTTCCCAGCCCCAGCTCAGATCTCCCTCTCCTCCGCCTCCCTGCTGCATACCTTGGCCTGATGTCTTAGAGGACACCAGGTTTGCCTGGCCTGCCTTTGCCTCTCCTTTGTCCACCTAAATACCTGTCCATACCCCCTACCAGAGGCTGGTCCTTCCACCTGTGTGCCCTGAGACCCCCGTTCTCTCCCCACCTTCAGTGTCTCTTCCAGGACCTTCCAGCAGCATTCACAAATACTCCGCATCTGCTCTGTGTGTGCATGCCTGGGTATACTTGAATATGTGTGAATATTGAGTATGTGTGTGCACCTATGTGTACATGAGTATGTGTGGATATTGTGTGTGTGCCTGTGTGTATGTGTACATTGTGCTTATGTGTATATATGTGTGCATGTACATGTGTGAGTGTTTCCAGGACAGAGCCCAAGTCCTCACATAACCCACACATGCCACGTTTCAGCCAGAATGTTCCATTCTTACTCATTCAGCCCCACGCCTCCGCACCTTGCTTGTCACTGCCTGCCCTCTCATCAGCTCTCAGCTCCATCCCTATGTCTCCGCCAAGCCCTCCCTGAAGTACCCATGGCAGCCCAGCGCCTCAGGCCTGGGGCTCCCCAGCACAGCTTGCAGAGCCTCCTCCCTGGGGCATTCCTGCCGGGGCTTCTGACACTAAACTCGCCAGCACCCTGGCTCCGCTGCTCTGCCCAGCCTGCTTCTCCTGCCCCTTCCAGAGCCTCCACACGCATGACTCCAAATGCCCTTGCTCACTGAAGACCCCAGATTTCCTCTCTGCCTCCTCCCTTTCCTCCATGTGACAGGTTTTGTGTCTTCAACTCACCACCCATTGCCCCTGGACTCTCAGAGTCCAGGCACCATGCTTTTGGTTCCATATCATAGAATCCTTTCTCTTCAAGAGAAGGGAACAGTGTGCTAATAATTGTCGAAAGTGATAATACCAGCCTAGAACTAAGCATTGAATATAAGCAAAAAGATACACTGGATAACCTCTAAATGTATGTATTGCAATCCATAATGTGTAAGAGAAGGAAGATAGAGAGAGAAAGAGAGAGAGAAAAGAGATAAAGAACCTGCCATAGAGGCAAGCTAGGGGAAGGGGGCGGAATTGGGGGACATGGGTGGTGGGAAATGGGCACTGGTGGAGGGATGGGTGCTGGAATACTATATGACCAAAACCTAAACATGAACATCTTTGTAACTGTATATCTCACGGTGGTATAATAAAATATGTTTTAAAAAAAGAATCTTTTGTCTTCAGTACCAAGAACACGTCCTGTCATCCAGTGCTGGGACCATAGCTGAGGGTCAGAGCTGGTGCCCCTCCCTCTGCTGATGGTGCTGTCTCTGCCTCCAAACGTTTTCTGAGGAGGCCAGGTAGGACTGGGGGTGCTCAGCAGCTGAAAGCACCTGCCTTGCAAGCTCAGGCCTTGAGTTTGATGCCTGGTGCTGCCCACATGCTCTGGCATTGTCTGGGCCCACGTGCCACGATAGTGTGTAATTTCTAGTGCATAGCCAGGTATGTGCAAGCCCCACAACTAAAAGCCATGAACACTGCAAGGAAGAGTGAGCCCCCAGTGAGCACTGTGTGGGTCACAGCCTACCTTGCAGTGAGCAGTGTGCAAGCAACTGAGCACTGTGTGGCGCCGCCTCAGTGAGCACTGCAGTCAAGTGTGTCAGCACCACAACTCAGCCAGGACTGTGACCCCACACGACAAAGGGAGGGCAAGGAGCAAAGCTATTCCTGAACCATCCCCATGATTGCTGATGTCCCTCCCTGCACCCAAATTGCCACTCTTGGTCCCTCAGACACAGCAAACCTTCCGCCCCCGTTGCCTCCCTTCCTGCCCTCTCTCCAGTCAATTCTCCACAGAACAATCAGAGGGGATCATGAATTCAAAACCCAGCCAAGCTCCTTTTCACCTCTGTGGGTTCCTGTGCCCATACACAGCTCCTCAGCCCTACTTTAGGTCGGCATCCATGTGTTGGGGCCTCCTGCAATGTCAATTTCCGCTCACTTCCTGTCTACCCAAGGAAATCCTGCTGCCAAGTTTCCTCTGGCCTCAGGGCCTTTGCACATGCCGGTTTCCATGGCCTACACCTAATTCAGCCAGTCTCCATGGCCTATCCCTAGCTCCAGCCAGTCTCCATGGCATACACCTAACTCCAAGTTCACAGGTTTAAGGCCACTTTTCTGGTCAGACTAAGCCTAATAGTCCCTTCTTACAAATTCACCACTGCCTTCTTTCCCCACTCAACTGATCCATGGTCTTCCTCCCCCTCAACAGATCCAGGGCCTTCCTCCCTGGTGGAGGGCTCCATGAAGTAAAGGCTCCATTTGTCTTTTTTAACATTATAGCCAGCACAGGGCACCGGATATATCTATACTGAATAATTGCCTTAGACCAAGCATCAGCGGTCTATCTAGGGGCTGCCTCAAGGCTGACAACGCAGTCATCTGAAGTACTTGGGCAGGAACTATCTGGGTAAACTGAGGCTCAGAGAGGATCCATGATTTGCCTTGCAGAGGGAGACTTAGTAAGATGTAGAGGGCCACATCTCAGGCTCAAGTCCGACCTGCAGGCCCTGGGCACTCACCCAGGCTGCACAGGGCAGCTGCTGATGCCTCCCAGCCTCCGTCTGACTTTGATAACTGGTTCCAATTAGAGTGGCATCCTGAGCGGTGATAGATCTACAATTGGTTATAGATTTAATTAAGCAAACCATGTCCCAAATGGTCTATTGTGTAATTGGCCGCGTAAGATACATTTTCGTTCTCCTGCCGTTTAGTTATAATTTCATCTGCCAGGTCAGCACTTCTGCTGGAAGTCATAGGCTGGTTATGGCTATCGAAGGACACCCCCCAGCATTGCACCACACCCCTAAGTTTCACTCAGCTTATCCCCAGGGCACAGGGGACAGAGAAGGAAGCTGAGAGCCCAAGAGGACGTGCTCCTGGCCACCGAGTCAGAAGGTGCTGGACCAGGTGAGATTTCAATGCCTGCCTGTCTGAACCTCACACTCAATGCCCCAAAACTTCTCTGACTCCCATCCACTCCCTGCATCACAGTTTGGGAGCACAAGCATCTCTGCAGAGCTGGGGAGTGTGGCCATTGCCATTGATCAGAACATTTACCTCCATCCCACCCCCCAACCCTGAAGAGTCAGTCCCCATTCCATGCATGCTTCCGGGACCTGTGATGGATGTCCCAGGTCCCTGCACAAGCATGACCCAGGAAGCCAACTTCAGGGAGCACTTACGTATGGAGATCCTATTTTCAGAACAGCATCCTCTCACATGCTACTCATAGTAGTGGTGGTGAAACATTTGTGGGCATCTGGTGTGATGTGTGAGGTTTGTTCTAAATTGACAGGGGTGGGACTTGTTAAGTCACATGCTTTGCATGTGGTCAGCTCTAGTTTGAACCCTGTGTGACATGGTCCCACAAGCATCAGGTGCAGCTGTAGAGGTCTAAGCACCTCTGGTTTGGCCTGGAAACCCCTCAAGCACCATTGGGGAGGCAGCATAGTGCAGTGCCTTTGGCACTTCCAAGGATGTCCTGGCCGGTACTGGGCAAGGAGACGAGGAGCCAGCACCCCCTCCCTTTGGTGTTCTAAATCTTCATTCTCTAGCTCAGGGCATGCCACTGAGAACAAAGCTGGCCATGCTTGCGGAGCTGATATCCCTGCAGAGAGAGACAGACACCCATCACGTTAATAAGTCGATGCAAAGAATGTCCTATGGTAATGATGGAGATAAAACAGGGCCAGTCACGAGAATGGGGCTTAATTACCCAATTAAATACTCAGTAAGAAAAGAGTTTCCTGCCAAGGAGACATGGAGGCAAACCCTCACGGAAGGGCGATGAACAGGGTGGGGCCCAGGGAGCAAAAGAGCATGTGCCAAGGCTCTGGGGTAGGAGCTGGCCTAGTGAGTGCCAAGGGTAGGGAGAGACAAGTGGGAGTGAGACGGTAGGGGAAAAGCAGAGCTATGGTGATCAACCTTTACTCGGAGTTGGATGGGAGCCATCCTCATCACCTGGGTGGCAGGATCTGACCCCCAGGCAGACGGCGAACAGACACTTAGCCCCGTGCCAGAAAATGCAGAAATCACACGAGAGGTGTTGGCTGTGACTGCTCTGGCTACACGAGCTGGCTACTCCAGCTGCTCTGCTTCTCGAGACTGAGTGTTACCTGGTTTTGACAGCAGATACTAGGAAAGTTCTGCATGCTGGAGCTTCTCTTGAAAGAGCCTTCAGCCCTCCAAGGGAGCTTCTTTGAAGGACAACTGTGTTACATGCAAGAACTCTGTGGATGGGGACCGGAGTGATAGTCCAGCAGTTAGGGCGTTTGCCTTGCACACAGCTGACCCAGGTTCGATCCCCAGCATCCCATATGGTCCCCTGAGCACTGTCAGGATTAATTCCTAAATGCAGAGTCAGAAGTAACCCCTGAGCATTGCCAGGTGTGACCCATAAAGAAAAAAAAAAACTCTGTGGAGCCTCTTTAGGACGACAGAAAAATCTCTTCACTCTATGTGCAAAGGTGCTGTTAGATGATGGGGACCCTGCTCAGGAGTTATGTACAAGCTGGCTGGGGACAAGTGAGTGGAAGTGTCACTATATCCAACATAAGACAGGCTGCTGGCTGGATTCTGAAAATCCAGGTCCGCCTGTGCCCCATGCCCCGCCCCATGGGAGTGATGGTCCCAGGCAGGGAGCCAGAAGCACAAGTATCAAGTAGGGGGTGACAAAGGGTCAACATGGGCATCCCTTGCCTCAGAAAGGCCTGAAAGTTGGAGACAGGGAACCATGTAGTCAGGTAGCCAGGGCCTATCACCCAGAGCTTACTGGCTATGAAGGCTACACCTGAGAGGCAGCTGGGCCCTCTTCTGTTCAGGGCTTGCTCTCACCTAAGACAGAGAGAAAGGACTCCCAAATGGAGAAATCAGGAAAGGAGGGGCCTTACCTCCCCATCAGACAGGGAGCTCCCAAGGGCAGGGGTTGAATCTTCTCCATCAGAATAGGAGATCTTTATCCATCATATCTCCATTCATATCTTCATAACTTCTCCATCAGACTGGGTACTCCCCAGTACAGGGGGCCCCATCAGATGACCAGATACCACTTGCTCTAGGCTCCCTGTCAGACAGTAGAAGAACACAACTACCAGCTCTTTGCCCTCTGCTCGCCTTCCCAGCTATGTCTCGGGAGACTTCCAGAGTAGTGGGAGCCTCCCAAAATAAACCAGCAAAATGAAATATCTTCTCTCAGAAATCGAGGCCAAGAAACAAAGCGAAAGTACAAGGTAGCTCTGGTTGCTGACTTCTCCAGAAATTTCTCCTAAGGGAGTGATCGGGGTTTGTTTTTAAATTCCAAGGAGAACCACAGGAGCAGAAATAAAATGAGCCTCAGCTAAACTCAGAGTGAGGCTGGCCCAACTCACACCCAGGCTGTGTCTTCAAGGTTTGGTCTCCCCAGCCCTCCAATTATGACATTAAAACATGCTCCTTACAAAGCCCAGGAAATAGGTAACAAAGAAGGGGGCATCCTATAAGATTGGGGGAACCTTCCCTTCATGCTTTTGTCCCACGGGCCTTTCTTGCACACCCTCTGCTTGCTCTTGCTCACTGAGCAGTTTGCCCCATGCTCTCCCACGCAGGCACACTCCAGACACTAGTGGTAGGACCTAGACAGAGAGTCCACCTCATGGAGCCAGTTCTGGTAAGACACAGGAAGCACACATGGGTTTTCAGTGCTAAGAGGAGGAGAACAGAGAGACAAGGGGCAAATGTGGCTCTAGCTGGGGAGCAGGGAAGACACCCTCACCCCGCACTGCCTGTGTCTGAGCCACAGAAGCAACCAGCCACAGACAATCCAGGGAGCCCCTGCAGGGACAAAATCCTGGGGCTGCTGGTCACTTGACATTTCCCAGTCGTGAAAGGAATGACAGTGTGGCTGGGGTACAGCCTTGTGTTATTTTAAACTTAAGAAGAACTTCGCAGGGGCCGGAGCGATAGTTCAGCGGGTAGGGCGTTTGCACGCGGCAGGCCCATGCTGGCCCGGGTTCGACCCCCGGCATCCCATATGGTCCCCAAGCACCGCCAGGACTGGTTCCTGAGTGCAGAGCCAGGAGAAACCCCTGAGCAATGCCGGGTGTGACCCAAAAAAAAAAAAAGAACTTCGCAGTGATCAGAGGACTCCAGGAGAGCTGGGTGTGAGTCCATGAGCAGCCTGACCTCCGCACAGCCCAGGGTGGTCCGAGAAACATCATGTGAGGAGATGATTCCAAACCATCTATTCTTCAGTTTGGCCTGCCCCGTAAGCAAGAGTGGCTATGCTGGGGCCACGCTGGCCAATAGCTGAGGGAGAGGCCCGTGCAGTGAGCCACTTCAGGGCTGTGCTGGCTGGTAGCTGAGGGAGAGGTCCATGTAGGGCAATACTTCAGGGCTCAAGCATCTTTCCCTCTGTAGTTTTGGCTATTATGGGTTCTATGCGCAGGGTCATGCCAAACTATGCTTGGGCTTAGGAACTGGGCAGTGCCAGGGATTGAGCCCAGACCTCCTGTCTGCAGAGTACTCCAGCCCTTCAAGCCATCACCAGGGCCTTGTGTGAAGATTTTAATTCCTTCCATCCACATAGTAGTCCCACCATGTTACAGATGAGAGGGTATTCCCCCATGTTACAGATGAGAAAACTGAGGCACAGTGCTGATAAATAGTTGATCGAGGACCAAGCAGCTCTGCTGATAAAATAAAAACCCAGGGGTCAGGGAGATAGCTCAGGGGTTGAGGACTTGCCTTGCACCCAGATGACCCTGACTTGATCCTCAGCACCACATGTGATCCTCCAAGCACCAACCAGGAGTGATCCCTGAGCACGGAATGAGGAATAAACCCTGGGCACTGCCAGAGGTTGCCCAAAACCAAATGAAATAAAATAAAGAACTTCAAACCCAGGCTATCTGGTCTCCAATTCTTGTGCAACTAATGACTGAAGCTCCCTTGGCTGGACCAAGGATGGTCTTGCTGGAGTTTCCATTCAACATGATTGGTCGAGGGAGGGGTATGCTAAGTGGTTTAACTAATGAGTTCTCAAACACATTGATTTTATACCAAGAAAACATAAATAGAAGACAGAATCCAAAGGAAATTAAGTGAATTTTTAAGAAAAACTGCAAGGGAGCAGGGCGGCCTCTCTGCCTGCCCGCCCTGCACTAGACTGATGGGTGGAGTGTCTTGGGGACAAGTTTCATCCCTTGGTTTGTTCCCTCACCAAGCTCCCAGATGTCAGAAAACCTAGTGCAACACAACCACAACCATCCTCAAGGTCCGGACCCCACAGTGGGACACAGCCCGATTCCAGTAGCACGCGGGCACTTGGCATCCATGCAATATCTCAAAACCTAGTATACCACAAACTTGTGGGAGTCAGAGACTGGTAGGATAGAGAAGATAACAGTGTGCTGGTAATTGTTGAGAAAGATGGTGTCATCCAAGAACTGAACATTGAATATAGCAAAAAAGTACACATGATAACCTCTAGATGTATGTATTGCAATCCACAATGTGTAAGAAAGGGAAGCGAGATGGAGGGAGAGAGAGAGAGAAGAATGACAGAGAGAGGAGAGAAAAGAGATAAAGAACCTGCCATGAAGGCAGGATTGGGGCAGGGGAGGGAAGTGGGGACATTGGTGGTGGGAAAAGGGCACGGGTGGAGGGATGGATGCTGGAACACTGAATAACTGAAACCCAAACATGAACATCTTGTAATTGTATATTTCACAATGGATAATAAATATAAAAAAAAGAAAAGAAAAACTGCAAGACTTTGAAACATAGTTCTGTCTAATGTTTTCATGTGTTGGGTTATACCTGGTGGTATTCCAGGACTTGTTCGGGGTTTTGTGCCCAGGGATCACTCCTGGATGGGCTTGGAAGATCATATGGGGTGCCGGGGATGAAAGGCATGAGCCCTACCTACTATCTCTCCAGCCCCACTGCCCTCTCCTATGGGCCTGAAAGCAAGGTGGCATTCTCACAGATGAGCAAACTGAGACCCGGAGAGCCATGAGAGCTCAGTCCCAGGCTGTGTCCCAGGGCAGGAAGTGAGGCCACTCTGAGACCCAGCCTTTCCCTCCACCTGAGATGGTGAAGGAGGCCAGAAGGAAGATGCCAGATCCTGGGCCTGCTGCACAGCCCAGTGTTAGAGCCCAGTGTCAATCCCTGCCAACAGAGGCCCAGAAAGGCTTCAGCCAACTCATCTAGGCCAGTAATGGGTGATGTTTACTCTAACACTGGGTGATGGCACAACTCCCGAACCAGGGCTCTGAATCTATGATGGTAAGTTCAGTACTGAACCCTCCTCGGAGTCCCACAGGAGCAAAAGGTGGGTGCAGTGCCCAGCCAACAACACAAGCCTAGCACCCCAGAGCAGAAGATGGTACAACATTGTCACGGAAAGCACAGAACAAGACAGACAAGTTTCTAAACAAGCAGGACAGGTGTGTCCACGGTTGGATGATCTCAACTAAGGGGCTAGATATTGCACTGGGTTTCATATCTCCCGGGAGTCTGAGATGGGGAAGAGATGGCATATACCAGTGGGAGGGGTATATTCAGTGTAGGTCAGGATGGCTCCCAGAGAGAATGCTAAGTCCAGTGGGGTCTGGAGCCAGTCCCCACGTGCAGGAGGGATTCAACTATGATGCTGCTCAATGGGATTATGCTGGTCACTGTTTTTAAGAGGGGCCACACCCAGTAAGTGTTCAGGGCTTACTCCTGGCTTTTTTGCTCAGGGCTTACTCCTTTCTCTGTGCTCAGGGATTATTCCTGGCAGGGATTAGGGAACCATATGGGATGCCAGGGATCGAACCCAACTTCGGCCATGTGCAAGGCAAGCACCCTACCTGCTGTACTGCCTCTCCAGTCGCTATGCTGGTAACTCTAAACCATGCTTGGTGGGAGTGTTTACACTATGAGATGACATGATTCAAGTCAATATAGGATGACATGATTCAAGTGTATTTACCAACACACTGCTTATCAAGTACAGGCCTGTGCAGGGATCATTGGGACCTCTCAGATTTTATAGATGTGTGCTTTCTCTCTGTGTGAGTGTGTACATACGTATGAATATATAAAACATTAAGAAAGATTATACATATGAGGCATATATATTATGTTTACTTAAAAGGAAAATAGATGAATAGATCCACATACTTGAACAATTTACATGAAATTGCTACTATTAAACTATTTTCTTTACTGTTGCTGTTGGGTTTTGTGGGGGGAGGGGTACACCCATCAGTGCTCAGGACTTACTCCTGGCTCTGAGCTAAGATCACTCCTGGCAGTGCTCAGGGGACTCTATGGGATGCTGAGGATCGAAACCAGGTGAGGCACGCACATGGCAAGTGCCCTGTGCACTGAACTATTTCTTCACTCCTAGAGTATTTCTAAACAATGGAAAAATTTTCCCCAAAAAGGCAGTGCCATCTGGGTCAATCAGACCAGTAAGTTATACAAGTGTCTGTATGTGTGCATTAAAAAGTTCCCTCCAGTGAGAGTCAGACAAAAAAGACATAAAAGAAACTGGGCTCCAGAAACAACTCTGCCACTTATACAAGCTGTGTGACCCTAGGAAAATGATTTGCCCTCTCTGAGTCTGTTTCCCTGCCAGAAATAAGCACCTTGAGACCCACATCCCATGCTGCTGTGAAAACCAAGGAAGGAGCAGTTCAGAGGTGATCCCAGGTGAGGCCTGTGCCCCCCCACCTCCTGCCCTGCAGCACAGTCTGGCTTGGGTTGGCCCTGGCATCCCCGCAGCCCTACTGGGTATCCCGAGGACTCTGCCCTCAGGGACGAAATCTTGCGCATTGGCAGCAGTGGTTCCCCCCAAGCTCGTCTCTTCCCCAGCTCAGACGTTGTGGCACCAGCTGACAGATGGCTCCGGCACCGTGCCGAGTCTGGCGACTCAGTGGCCTCCCTGTCATCCATCAGCGGAGCAGTGACCAGCATTGTCCCCCACGAGAATCCATCACAGGGACCCCACTCACTGCCCTCCTCCAGTCCTTCCAGAAAATTCCATGGGAGGGAGTCTGTGAGCTTAGACTATGTGGGCACCTGGCCGGCTCTGGCCTCCCTGTGTTTGGTCTCTGCTGTGAAAGCCAGCTATAAAAAGAAAAGACCAAGCTGCCGGGGGAAGACCCAGCTGGGGAGACAGTCACTCTGCCCTTCCAGAACTGGGGTCAGGGAGCTGGTATGATGTTCAGTGACGGGGTCCAGCTTCACGCTCGCTAGTGTGTGGCCTTGGACAAGTTACTCAACCTCTTTTTTTGTTTTGGGGTCACAGCCAGCAACGCTCATGAATTACTCCTAGAGGGACTCATGGGACCATGTGGGATGCCGGGGATCAAACTCAGGTCAGCTGCATATACAAGACAAATGCCCTATTGCTCCATCTTCTTTACTAAAATTCCTTTAACCTGTTTCCTTGTCAGTAAAATGAGAATGACCACACGTGTCTCTCAGGGTTCTCATGAGGATTTTTGTGGGGTGGGGCTCCAAGAAAAGCTGGAGGGACAGACCACCCCCATCACTACTTAGTCAATTGACTGGCAGTTTGGTCTGTGGATTCAGTATCGTTCAGGCTCTGTGGAGCCAGGGACCGCCAGGGGTCACCCTCAAGCTGTGTGCTGGGAGCTTGGTGGCCTCTCGAATCTTTCGATAGCAAGACATGAGCAGGTGGGACTAATATCCTGCCCTTTCTACAGAAGAGGAAACAGGGTCGGAGTGGAGAAGGAGTTTGCCCAAGACACGCAGTCGGCAGATGGTAAACCCAGGGATTTTATGCAGGCAATCTGGCCCCATAGGCTATTGCTCACCCCCAAAGCCAGCCCTGCAGCACGTGAGAGAACCCTGACAGGTCGGAGAGACTGCATCACTCAGTTACAGAACAGGCATATGTGTATGATGCTTTCTCTCCTGGCTAATGGGGCCTTCAAAACCAGAACATTCCCTGCAGGACTGTGCCTTGGGTATTTCGGATCAAGACTATGGAGAAACAGGTGTTCACGTGCCTCCTCTGAGGAAAATCAAAGCCTGGATCAGAGAAAGAGGCAGCCTGGCTGCTCTCTGACCTCCTGACCAGAGCCAAGGAGAACTGACCTGTCCTCAATGTGTTGGGCACGTCTTTGGCTGTGCCAAGATCTAAGGAAGGAAGAGCAGATGAGATTTTCAGGTAAGCCAGGGCTCTGTGGCCTCCCACTGACCTCCTGGGCATCCACTGGAAAGGAGACCATTTGTGGAGGATGGAGATCAGAGAGACGCAGAGTGGAATCTGAACTCTCTCCATGGACCAGCTGTGACCTCTGCAGGTACGTTGACCTCTCAGAGCCTTTGCCTCCCCCCGAAGGCTGCCCACCTTGCAGGGTTGTGCTACGTGCAAGTGCCTGGCATGTAGCAGATGCTCAATAAGCAGTAACTGTCAACATGTATTATTTTAGTTCGGCAAGCCACTGCCTCCGAGCCAATTATAGACAGCCTGCTTCAAGCCCAGCAGCTGTTGGCCAACACACAGCTTTGCTGGTTTCAGTGTACTCGGGAGCTTGAAGGCAACTGCAGGCTTTGGAGAGAGCTGGTTGAGTTTCACTGCTAGCAATTTGCGAAGGGTCTCGAGGTGTAAACCAGGGAGAGAGGGCTGGTTCTCCTAGGGTCCATTCTCTGGCCTCAGGAGTGCACGCTGTGTGGTAGATCCAGCTGCTTCTTCCATGTCTCAAAAGCAAAGTAGCTCTTCATTTTCCAAGCAAGCATTTTGAGGAAGCGAAGCTGGGTTTAAGCAGCCAGAGAGATTCTGTATTTACAGAAAAGCCAGGTTGTTGCTGATGCTGACAGCTCAGGGCCCTGCTCCATCCCAATCCTGTTCATGCAAGAGCCATCATTCAGCTAGTGAGCTGCCCCCTCACTGTCGAACATTCTGGTGTGGCTAACCAGATGTGGGTAGCTTCCCGGCTCGGGCCAGTGTTGGAATCATCCGTGATTGTTGCAAGGGCCTCTTGGGCTATGGAACAGTCTGAGAAGAACAAATCTGTTCCAGCCTCTGGCTGTCAGGTAAAAGCAAAGATAGACTAACAGCCTTTGGAGAGGGGACAAAGTGGAGAGTGGGGAGTTTAGGGCTCCCTGTGTGACCCAGAGAAGACAGAAGCAGGAGGCCTGGGCAGCAGGACCGTTTTCTTTCACCTCTGCTGCATGACCTTAGGTTTGCTATTTGCCCTCTCCGAGCTTTTTTTTAATGTGGCACCAAGGCGCCTGAGGGCTGATAGGCCATGAGCGCTGTTATTGCTGCCATATCTCTAGCCCCAGCTCAATGCCTGGCACACAGGAGGGTCCCCCTAAATAATTTCTGCTTGAATCCACCTCTCCCTCCTTTCCATCTCCGTGTAATTTCCCCAAAGGCTGACTTTTGATTAGAGAAGTGATCTATGTTGGTACAGCCTGTTCCTGAAGCAGGAAACTGCATCTGGTTTTAAAGAGCATCGATCCGACCCGTTCTGGTCCTAATGAGGCAGAGGCAGGGAGAGCGGCCTGGTTTCTCCCCCACCTCACACTCCCAAATCTTGCTCCTACTCCAGTCTCCATGGGGCTGACAGTAAGGACAGTCAGGAGGGACCTCAGAGCCCAAAGCCAGGACTGGGCAGGAAAGGAGGGGTGGGAGGGCCGGGAAGGATGGGGAGTGGGGACAGCCAGGCCTCTTCGCTACAGGGCCACTCTGCTCAGACCTGCCAATCAGTGCTGGAAGAAATACAAGCCTAGTACAGCCAATCCTTTTTATTATTTTAAGATGAAAATCCAGATTTTTATGTAAAAGCACCTCATTTTTAAGCACTGACAACTAACTCAGCAACTAATAAGAAAAAAACACTGAATGCAGCCGACAGAATCTACTTCAGACTCTAAGTCTAATGACTGAGGTAGAACCGATTCAAAGGGAGGCCCCTCAGTCCCCACCCCAGGGGACCTAGCAGTCTGATGGTGGCAGTTCCTTTGTGTCCTCAGAAATCCCCTGGTTTTGATAGCAGAAGCAAAGAGAGGCCGACAGTGCAGACATTTCCCAAACAGCACGCAAGAGGGCAGTGAAACTTCAAGACATCGTGGGGCCCCGAGGGAGGAAGCCACAGGGACAAAGAGCCGGATGGGGTGGACCCTGGAGTGAAGGGCACTGTCACGGGTGCTACCCTACAAACTCTTGCAGGGTCAGCATGTGGGTGTGGGGAGAGAGCCCAAAGGGCTGGAGCACCAAGTCCGATCCCCCAGCCCCACACATCCCCAACACCATCTAGTGTGATCCCATGTACCCCAAACACTGCCAGTATGTGTCCCCTGCTGGAAAGCAGCACTAGCCCTTCCTGGTTGCCCCAGGCCTCCTGAGTATTCCTTGGAAGACTGCACAAAAATAAACAAACAGGCAGGTGTGGGTTGACAAGGGAGCCGGGAGGGGACAAAGCTCATGAGGAAACCCAGAGGCCGGGCTGAGTTAAGGTACTGGACTGAGAGGCAGGACCTGGGGGTTGAGTGGACACAGATCAGAAAGCAGGAGAGGTCCTCCAGGACCCGGGTGGTCCCAGGCAGGACCTGGGGGCTGAGTGGACACAGATCAGAAAGCAGGAGAGGTCCTCCAGGACCCGGTGGTCCCCAGGCACCCTACAAAGACTCCAAAGTCACCATGAGGTCACTGTGGGCATGGGTCATGTGATGCGGCTTCTGGTCAGCAGTGACGGCTCCCCCTTCCCGGCTGAGAGCCGAAGCCTGGCACCAGGGCCCCTCCCGAGCCAAGGCTGCCCTTTGAATTAACCTTTATACTGTTCGTGTTAATCCTTCCATTTGTCTTCCACCCTTCAGGCTCCATAGGTCTGGCAGGGAAGGGGGGTTGCTAGAAGGGGCTAGAGCTCAGGGGGAGCTAAAACGGAGGTCCCAGACTGAGGGGCACCTGGGGAGTTGGAGGTGGAGATGCAATGAGATACTAATAGCATTTAGGCTGCCGACCCCACTGGTATCATGCCTTGACTTTCCCCAGCAACCTGTGTGACCAGGACGTTGCCACCCATTTGACAGATGCCACAAATGCAGCTGAGGCCACCCTAAAGCAGCAGCTCTGGAATTCTGGGCTGTCACAAAGGGAGCTACCTGGAGGCATCCAGTCTTGTTTGAAGCCTTTCCTCTGTGACGTGCCACCTTGTCCTCCTGTCTCCCTTGTTGGAGGACATGTTTAGCTAATCTGGGAGTTTTGTTGTTTTGCTCACTCCCAGCTTAATCTTATTTAAGCCATGGTTCATTCTAATGAGATCTCTCTTCTATGTAAACACTGCTAGAGGGTGTGGCAGTTACAGAAGTCACCTTGATTGAATGACTTCTGACTTATACATCTACTAAGACTTCTATGTTTTCTAGATTGGGCACAGCTCCTCTTTATACCCACTGCACCCAACGTGGGACAGTTAGAATTTACCAGGAGACTACAACCCTGGCTACGCTGAGACTAAAGGTAGACTATAGGAAGGATCATACTAGTTTGCTCTAAGCAGGCGAGTATGACCCTTTCAGTACATGAGAACAAGATACTCAGAATCACCCTGGTGCAGATAATAAGGACCTTGTGGGTACCATCTAGATTACATGAAGCTCATGAAGTTAAGATGTATTACTTTATATCAGCCCCCTCTCTCTCCAGTGTTTTACATAAGAGATAATCTCGGGATTAGTCCTTGGTGTAACCTTTGTTTATACCTACAATAGGGTGTGGCACTACACTCTGTTTAGGGTTCTTTGTTGGCATGACAACCTCCCGATTGGGTTACTTTGGTGTATATAAGGGGCTGACTTGAGGCCCCTTCACCTTTTGCCTTTTGGTTCCTCAGCCTTCAGCTTTTGGCTCCTGCGGCTTTTGGCCTTTTGCTCTTTGGCCTTTTGCTCCTTCTGGGTAGGACTCAGCTCGGGTGACATCCTCTCTCTTTGGTGGGAGACTTAGGCTCTTTTGTATGGTCTAAGTTCGGACCGGAGCTAGAGTTTGTTCATTATATTGGATTGCTGTGGAAGAGCTTTTGTACTATTAAAAGCCATTTTTGGAACTGCACCGATTCGTGAGTTTTCATCTGTTCTCCCGGCATCCTCGGAGGTAGAAGACAACCTCTGTCCTGACACTGTCGGGGACCCCAGCGGCGTTCCCCGACACTCCCTCTCTCCCCACCCACCACCCCCTCCTCACTTGCTCATCGCTCCTTCCAGAATATTCCATCCCCCTCCCCACAGAGCTAGAGACAATAAGGAATCTACAACAGTCCAGAGCATGGAGAGCAAAGCAAGCATTGTGAGCAGAGGAGACACCGGGGGTCTGGGGTTAGAAGGACCCCAGGGGACAGGGGACATTCCCTTGTGTGTTAAAAAAGTTGCATTTTCTTTGTCACATACTTGGCCTTTCTTTCTTTAAGTTGTGGTACAAAATGTGTAAGGGAATTCAGAACTGGGGGGAGAGAGAAAGAACAGAATATAAAGCACGAGTCTTTGCATGCAGTCAGCTCATATCAAATGCAATGTAGTCCCCCAAACACCACCAGCAGTGATCCCTGAGCGCAGAGCCCGGGAGTAACCCCTGAGCATCACTGGGTGTGACCCAAACTCTCCCTTTACCAACAAACAAAAGAATATAACACCCCTAATAGTTCAGTGAGCCACTTGCCTGACTGTCCCCATGCCAAACCCCCTGCTTGCCTGTTCCCATGCCACTTTCTCCCATATCAAAGCAAAGACCTAAAATAACTCCCATTCCAGCACTTTCCCCAGTAGAGGCTGCTGTCCCCCTTCCTGTCTCCACCCACCTCTTTGCCTCTCCTTGACTTTCCTCTAGGGGGCATCTTAGAGCACGTTTGGAGGGACGGCACCAAGTCTTCTGTGCCTCATGCTCTTCTCATGCTGCAGGGGGACACTGAGTCCCATCCATCCCTTGAATCTGCGGGGATCCTAATGGCAGCCTCAAACGAATGCATCTTGGCAGAAGTGACGCTGAGTGACTTCTGAGCACACAGCAAAGCTGGCCTGGAATGTGCATTCACGGTGCCCACGTCACCCCAGCAACCTGGGCAGGCACCAGGGCACAGGAATCTGTCAGCCTGGCTGAGCTCCCGGTCAGTGGCCTGCCCCTACTGCAGCCATGCACGTGAGCATCCCCACACAGCTGCTCTGCCCACTGGAGCTGCCTGCTGATGCCATGGCAAGCAGAGACAGGCCCCAGCCCTGGGCCCAGCCTGGATCACATCTTGTGAGCAAAACAAATGCCCATTTTTCTTTTATATCACTGTTTAGAGAGGCTGGTTCTGCAGCCACAGCTAATGGAAAGAGGGTCCACATAAAAATTCTAGGCAGAAAAAATATATATACATATATATACATAGATAGATATAGATATATATGCCTCTATAAGAAGCAGACTGGTAGGTGGGAGGCAGATGGGGTAGGGAGGGACATTGGGGGAGGGAAGTGGACATGGTGAAGGGATCGGCGTTGAAATATTCTGTGCCTGAAACCCAATCATGAATAACTTTGTAATTTCACAGTGACTAAGTAAAAAAAATTAAAATTAGGGGCCAGAACAGAAGTATAGTAGGTAGGGTGCTTGCCTTGCATGCAGCTAACCAGGGTTCCATCTCCAGCATCCCATATGGTCCCTCAAGCATTGTTAGGAGTAATTGCTGATCACAGAGTCAGGAGTAACCCCTGGGTATTGCTGGGTGTGGGACCCAAACCTAAATAAATAAATAAGATTCTAGGCAGAGCTGTGCAAAAAAGGCTTTCACTCTTCTAGGTAATAATAGACCCAGATTAACCTAAGTCGGGGGAAAGGGGACAGAGAGTACAGTGGGTACAGCACTTGCCTTGTATACAGTCAACCTGGGTTCAATCCCTGGTATCCCATATGATCCCCTGAATGCACTAGGAGTGATCCCTGAGTGCAAGCCAGAAGGAAGCCCTGAGCACAGCCAGGAGTGGCTCAAAATACAAAAAAGAAAAAGAGGACATAAATAAATAAAGAGTTCCAGGGAATGTAAACTCCCTTGCCAGGCTGTTGAAACAAGGAGCACAGATCAGGGCTGAGACAGCAGAAATGGATAGTCTCCCTACTCAGGAAGCTGAAAATCCAAAACCAAGACGTCATGGGTCAGCTCCTCCCCAGGTCTGGGGAGGACACTCGGCCCTGTGCCCTCCCCCATGACAGGCAGATGCCACCTTCTCTGGCATCTTCTTCCTAAGCATATCTCTAGCATCCAAATATCACCTCTTTTTTTCATACCCAGCAGTGTTCAGGGGTTACTCCTGGCTCTGCACTCAGGGATCACTCCTGGCAGGACTCAGGGGACCATATGGGATGCCGGGAATTAAACCTGGGTCAGTCACATGCTGACCTAGCAAACGCCCTACCCGCAGTTCTATCACTCTGTCCTGATATGCCACACCCTGTATGAGATTCAAGCCATGTAGAATTGATTGTAGGTTCACCTTCTGCGCTAGTTTCATTGGCAAGAGCACTACTTCCAACTAAGGTCACCTTCTGAGGCTCTAGGGGGCCACGGTCACAGCCCCACCTCTACTGAGGCACACCAACCTGATGTTTATGGCTGACACCAGCCTCTACCCCATCTCAGATCGGCTCCCATGGCTGGATCATTCTGGGCTCCAGGCCATGATGAACTGCTCCAGGACTCCAGCCCCGAGTCTCAGGTTCCATCAGGAAAGCGCACTCACTACCAGGCTTCCACCGTCCCTCCCTGCCCGCTCCCCTGTCATATTCCCAGACTGAGCTGCACACAGAGCTGTGTGGAGGGACCCACAGTGGTCAGCAAGGCTGTGCAGTAAATGGTCAAGGCTGAGTCCCCTGCATCCCCCTGGAGCAGGGCTGGCTCCTCTAAAGACTACAATCCCAGGAGAGCCTTGCCGGGGACCTGGGCTCCCAAACCACTGATGTCACCATGGAGACAAGGGGATATTTTAGATACATGATTAGAATTCACCAGGTAAGCAGAAAAGGGCAGAAGAGTGGCGGTTCGGTCAGACTCCCTGAGCCAGTGACACTCTGCGGGAAAGGTCCTGCCACCCTCATCCCTATGTCACATTCCCTAAGAACAGCTCAGAACCAAGCCCCCAGAGGATGAGGAAAAATAATATTTAACGGCATTTATTAAAGGTACTCAGAGGCCCTTCGAATGTCAAACAGCTGTGAGCAAACCCTAATTTGATGATCTACGTGTTAATGAATCCCAGACATGCAGATTAAATTCTCTTTAAATCGCACGTGGTTTTAAAATGTATTTCTCTCTGGCGTGTCTAGTTCGGAACAAGGTTAGCAAAACACCTGTGAAGCTGGTCCACGACTCTGAGGACTGTGCAGAAGCTGAAGGCAGCCCCACCTTGGGTCCGAAGAACCTCCAAGCTGGAGAAAGAAAAAAGACACAAGGAGAGACACGTTAGCTATTGTGCACCGGCGTGAACCAGGACAAGCCTGGCCTCTGAGTACCTTTAATAAGTGCTGTTAAATATTATTTTTCCTCATCCTCTGGGTGCTTGGTTCTGAGCTGTTCTTAGAGAATGTGTCATTTTCTCTAAGAATGTGATGAGGGTGACAGGACCCTTTCCCGTGAGTGTCGCTCTCTCAGGGGAGTCTGACCGGACTGGTAAGGGAGCTTGTTGTGGGTAGGGCTTCAGCTTAGCAAATATTTACTGAACATCCATAGTGTGCAATGCCCTGCCCCAGGCATGAGGGACACGACGGTGAAGATGGAAGAGGCCAACTCGGCCTTCATAAGACCTGCAGGGGAAGGGAGAGACAATGAGCAAGAAGAACAGCTAGTGACCATGTCATTTAGGTATGTGGGGCATTTGATTTAGAGAATGGTGGAGATGGATCAGTGGCATAGTACACACCTTGCAAACGCAAGGCCCAGAGTTCTATCCCTGGCATCACCCACCTGCCCTGAGCATGATCTAAAAAAGCACAGCTACCAAGAACTAGGGCACCACAGACAGCTGTGTGATCTCTGGTGACCTGCAAGTATGGCCACTAAAGTGTGGAGTTTCTGGCAAGCACCACATGACTGAAAGGTGTATGAGCACCAAGGCCCAGGGTGCAGGCCCCAATGGGCACAGTGTGAGCACTCCAGAGGCTAAGGGGGCACAAGGTCCTATGAACACAACAGCCGAGACCGACTGCCCCAGAATCAGGCTCGTTGCAGCCACCTCCACACAAAGGGAAGGGAAGCGAGATTTTGTTGTTGTTTTTGGTTGAAGCAGAGTTCAGAGAAGGAACAGAGTAATAGGAGAAGCAGCGGAGAGTTGGGGGCTGGGGAGAGGGGGAGTCTGGGGAAGGAGAGATCTGTGGAAAGGAGAGGCGGCTCCTGAAGAGGTTTTAGCATCATCACGAGCCCGGCCCTTCGGGAACTGAAGCTGTAGAGAAGCACAGGAGGGTGGCACATGGCGAAGACACCTCCCAGGGGTCCCACTGGTGGTCACGATCATCTGGACAGGAGGGTGGCACATAGCAAACACACCTTCCAGGGGTCCTACTGGTGGCCAACATCATCTGGACAGGAGGGTGGCACATAGCGAACACACCTCCCAGGGGTCCCACAGTGGTCGCCATCATCTGAACAGTGACCCAGTTGCATCCTGACCACACGGTGTCTGCGCGCAGACCGAAGGAGTAGAGACATTAGACTTGGCCCCTCTGCCAGTGAAGACATGTGCATACTGTGGAAGTGGGTGTGGGAGAGTCCCTGGGGTATGTATGGTCTTGATGTTTCTGGATCCAGGCTCAGCATGATGCCTCAGACTGTGCATAATGCCTGAGTACCCTTATGTAAACATATTAGTCTCCCATAAAATATTCACTTAAACCCCAAACTTATGAGTGTGGAAAGCAGCAGGGCAGGGTCATATACCAGCCAAAGTTAAGCTTACTACGTTGAACAGTCTGGGAGGATGGATGGATGAGTGGATGTGGGGGAATCTGTAAAGATTGTTTTTTCTGAAATCATACTATCACAAGATATATAAACTTGCTTATTTTGAGGGTTTAAAATGGTATCATCCTGTTATTATCTTTGTGGTGATCACACCCAGCAGTGCTCAGTGGTTACTCAGTAATCTCTCTAGAGAGCTTGGGGAACATATGGGATGTCAGGGATCAAATCTCCATTGGCCACATGTAAAACAAATGTCCCACCCTCTGTACTGTCTCTCCAGCCACAGCCTGTTATTATCTTTATCTAACAAATGAATCCCAAAATAAGTGGAAAACGATCTAAAGAATTAGTATGTGGTGAATGAGTAAATGAATCGGTGAATAAATGGATGAGAGAGTGAGTGAGTGAGTGAGTGAGTGACCTGTGGGCAAATGAGTGAATGTAAAAGTGGATTAATGAATGAATAAGAATGAGTGAACGAAGGGGTGACAGAGTGGGTGAATGTGAGAATGGATAGATGGAGTGAATGGATGTGAATAAATGTTATCAGTGAGAATGAGTAGTGAATGGACGTGTGAGTAGGAGAGTCAGTGAATGGCTGGGTGAGTTGCTGAAAGAATGAGTGAATGAGTAAGGAGTGGATGAGTAGATGAGTGAGAGGGTAGGTGAATGGATGAGTGAGAGAATGCATGAGTAAATAGATGACTGAATGGATAAATGAAAGTCAGTGATGAATGGATAAGTCTGTTGGAGAGTGCGGTGAGAGTGAATGGATGAGTGAGTGGGAGAGTGAATGAGTGGATGAGAGAATGAATGGATGAATGAGTGACAGCGATGAAAGGATGAATGAGTGGGTCAGTGAGTGAATGGGTGAGAAAGTGAGTCGTGAATGAATAAACCTGTTGTAAAGTGAGTGAATGGATGAGTGAGTCGGGTGAGTGAGTCCATGAGAGAGTGAGTCGTGAATGAATAAGCCTATTGTAGAGCGAGTGATGAATGGAAGAGTGAGTGAATGAATGAGTGAATGAGTGAGAGCATTCACCTAGAGCAGCTGGAACAATGCAGGCAGGAAAGCGCTGAGGGTCTGAGGTCTGCACGGATGTTTCCCTATCTCCTGACGGCTGGTGTCCCCTAGGCGCCCCGGTGACCCACCTCTGCTCAAGGTGGGAATGTGGCCCCTTCTATCACTTCACATGCACAGGGCCAGAGCCAGGAGTCTGCACAGCTGGCCCCGGCCCCAGGCTGGTGACAACATGACAGATGAGGGAGTTCCACAAAGCCGGGCCGCTGGAATGAAAAAGGAAGGAGATGATAACTTTCCCGTTCCCCCATCTATTTTTATTTCTCTCTGAACCTTGAAAGACAGGAGTTCCGGCAAGTTGCTTCTGTTTGCTGATAGAGACTTGAAGTATCCTGGGTCGGAGTCCAAGCCGGCGTCACAGAGCCAGGCAGGAGGGAGCGACAGCCAGCCTGGTCCCCAGCCCCTAAGTGGAAGAAGCTCCTGCAGGAGGGGTGGGCCACAGGGCCCAGGAGAGGAAGGAGCCCCCTACTTCCCATCAGCATTGACCTGTGTCTGAGGACAGTAGTCATTGACCAGCCCTGTGACCTCACCAGGTCCTTCCTCATCACTAAAGAGATGGGGCATGCCAGGACCAGCAGCAAGGAAGGTCTGACCCATGCTGAGAAGGAATTTTCCCACAAATCCTCACAAAACCTCAGCGCCCTCACTCCCTAGCCCCTGGGCCACCAGGATCCCAGTCTATGGGGTTCTAGGCTCCACACCGGGGAGGAAGCTGGGTTGGAGTGAAAGCCAACCGACTCAGGCCGGGAAGATGGTACAGGGTTTAGGGTCCATGGCATACACACAGCTGACCAGCACCACATGGTCTCCTGTGCACCACAGGGCAGCTCTGCAGAGCCCTGAGAATCATCAGGGTGAGTCGGGATCCCTGGCCCCACAGGCCCCCTACCCGAGCACTGCACCCTCAGCCCCAGTTATCTAAGAAAAGGGCAGCCGGGCCTTCATTTTAGGAGACTAAAATGAAATGAACTAATAAAATCATAACCCAGAGCCTTATTTGCAGCCATGTGACCTGGACAGGTCACTTCTCCAGCCCTTGGAACCTCGGCGTTCTTGTCTGTTCAATGGGTACCCCAAGAAGAGGCCGACTGACATCCCACATCTGTCACGTGTATCAGCCCAGAAGGGTTTTCAGAAACGGGGTCCCTGTGGCAGTGGGAGCAGTGACCCTCTGTGAGCCAGGGTGCATGTGAATTGCAGAAGGCCCGCTCTTCCCGGCTGGGCAGGCACAGGTCTGGCCCCAAGAGTTGGTGTTCCCGGGCCGGAGCGATAGCCCAGCGGGTAGGGAGTTTGCCTTGCACGCGCGGCCCATGCCGGCCAGGGTTCGATCCCGGCATCCCATATGGTCCCTGAGCACGGCCAGGAGTAATTCCTGAGTGCAGAGCCAGGAGTAACCCCTGATCATTGCGGGTGTGACCCAAAAAGGAAAAAAAAAAAAGAGTTGGTGTTCCCTAGCCTGAGGGCTGGCCTCCCTGGACATTTCTGCTTGTGAACCAGACAGCAAAGACTGGCCTAAAGCAGTGGCCAGGGAAGGACAGTGCAATGCCTAGGTTACTGATGAAGGGTGATTGGATGCCTGCAGTGGGCCCCAGGGGCTGAGCAGGTGGGAAGAGAGAGTGAAGGCTCCAGGCAGAGGGCAGCCTCCAGGCAGAGGGTGTGAGCTCCAGGCAGAGGGTGCGGGCTCCAGAAACCTGCACCTTTGAGTCCCTGCATCTCTGAAGTTTGTTCCTCCTCCACCAACAAGGGCCAGAGTACACAGTCAACTCAGGGGTCCCTACCCAGGCCAGCCTGAACCTCTGCTCGGCTCCAGCCTGGACCCAGAAGACTTGGCTGGCCTCCCCTGGAGGAGCATGGGATCATGAGCTGGGAGCCCACTCTGTCCTTAATCCTACAGCCCCCACTCTAGACCGCAGGGGGTCCCTCCCTGACTCCCCAGGCTGTTCAAACAGATCGCACCTCCTCCTGGCCCAGGGCTAGAACAAAGACAAAACCCATGTCTTTGGTGCTGGGACTGGGGCCAGTCCTCCCATCCTGATGCCACCTGCTAGGCTGTGGGCTCAGCTACCTGCTGCCCTCCTGATTGGGGCAGGGGCCAGCTGTACCCACCCCTGACCAATTCCTTCCCTCCTGGTACACCCCATCACCCTGCTATCTTCTCTATAGATGGGAAAGCTTGTTAATCATGGGCCTCCCACAATGGGGAAGCTCTATGAGTTCAGGACACAGGGCGCTGGGGTGCCCCATATAGATCCACACCTGCCTTGCAGTGGAAACCTGGAAACGTTTTGTTGGGTGAAAGAGCATCTCTGCATACAATTCTGGGCATCTTCCCCTTGAGACAAGGGAATGGATGCTCAGGGGCAGCACGCTGGAACCAGGGCTCGGAAACTGCAAATCTGTCGTGTTCTTGCTCTATGTCGGCCCACCCCTCTCTCAGGGACTAGCTTAGAAAAGGGGTTGTGCCAGAGAAACGGGTGCATGCAAATGAAATGCAGATAGATGCAAATGGGGTGCAAATATCACTGGGGCTTCCTGACACTATTTCTAGGCCTGAGGCACCTGCTCCTGGGGGTACAGGTGGGAAAGTCTCCCCCAGGCACAGGGCTGGTTCTGCAATGGCACGGAGGTCGCAACTTGTCCCCACTTCTCCAGGTTTTCTGACATCACCTTAAACCAGAGAGATTTGCCTGATAGACAGATGACAAAGTAGAGGCCCCACAAGGTCCAAAACATGCCTCAGTTCACTCAGACACTGAGAACTGGTCCTTTTTTTTAATTTTTGCTCTTGAGGTCACACCTGGTGATGCTCAGGGCTCACTCCTGTCTCTGCACTCAGGAATTACTCGTGGCAGTGCTCAGGGAACCATATGGGATGTTGGGGGATCAAACCCAGGTCAACTGCATGCAAGACAAACACCCTCCCCACTGTACTATTGCTCTGGCCCCAGGAGAATTGATCTTTAGTAGGAAGCAAATCACTGTGAGGGCAACAGGAGTGTTGGACGTGGAAGGGAGTGAGGACTCTGACAGGGTGGACAGAAGCTGACGCTCCGTGGGGATTGGAGTTGGAATGTTTTCATGAAACTCTCCATTATCAGTATTGCAAATCACAGTGCCAAAAGCACAATAATTTACATGTGCCGAAGGCTACTGAGGGATAAGGCGAGATGCGGCTGCACAAGATCTGCCCGTGTCATCCCTTGCCCCAACCATGCTGCCTGCTCCCCCACGCCACCTGCTGTCCTCCCCATCTTCCTGCCCGTTGGAAGCTTCCTCCTCCAGGGAGCCTTCCGTGAGGCGCCGGACAGCAGGGATAGTCTGCACCTGCAAGTCCATGATGCCCTTTCTGTCCTACTCACCTGCATCCTGCCTCCTTATTCCCCACCTCAGACACACAGGCCCCTTCTCTATGTTTCCTGCCAGGAGCCCACGGCCTCAAGCAGTTTGCTTGGGAAGGCATCCTTCCAGAAGCTCACTGCTCCGCCTCCCGTGGTCACTCCTCTCCCCCCAACCACCCTGCCCCCCACCCCATTCCCATCTCTGTCCCAGTCCACAGTCATCCATCCGCTTGTTTGTCTCAGCCCTTCGGGTAGCAACCACGGAGCACAGACCTTGAGTCTGCTCCCATGCGTCCTCCAGCACTCGATAAATATTTGTTGAAAAAATAAACGAATCAATCGAACAATCCATTCATCACACAGGAGGGTTAAAGTTCTCTGAAGGGCACAGGGTCCAGCATCCCCTGGAGAACGAGAGCCAGTCCGCCAGAGAGCTGACGGGAGTCCCTCTGAGGGTCATATGGTCACCCGACCACACCTGTCCTGGCCACTGAACTTGGAATACAGAGACAGAGTTACAGGATAGTGGTCAAAGCTGCTCCCCAGATAGCCAGGGCTCTTGATGCCCCTGTCCACTGCCCTGTCCTCCCTAGACCCCCCAGTGCAAGGGATTCATTCTCACTCGCCATTAAAATAATCAACCCTGTGCCCAGGCTTCCAGATCCTGCCTCTGCCCCTGCTGGGAGCACTTGGTCTAGTTCTCGGCCTTCAGTGCCCCAGTGGGGTCTCCCTGGGAGTGAGGGGTACTGAGAGATTCCGCAATAGACCACGAGTGGTTAGAAACAAAACCACCCACCACCATGTCCCTGTACAAAGGGGGGAGCTGAGCTGCAAGGGAGGTGGGGAGACACAGGGACTGCCTCTCATGGCCTGAAAACGTTCCAGGAGGCAGAAGCATAAAGCTCTGGGTGAATGGCATCGAGTGCAGGAAACCTGGCAATGCACAGGTCCCACCTCCAGCCACTCCACCCCAGCCCGGCTGAACAGCCCCTCCCCACCCTGCCCTGGCTGAACAGCCCCCTCCCCCCTCCCCTGCCCTGGCTGAACAGCCCCTCCCCACCCCTGCCCTGACTGAGCAGCCCCTCTCCCACCCCTGTCCTGGCTGAACAGCCCCCCCCCCCTGCGGCCCCCCCCGCTGGTGACCCCCCCGCCTGGCTGGACAGCCCCTCCCCACCCCTGCCCTGGGCTGAACAGCCCTCCCCCACCCCTGCCCCTGACTGAACAGTCCCTCCCACCCCCTGCCCTGACTGAGCAGCCCCTCCCACCCTGTCCTGGCTGAACAGCCCCTCCTCACCTCTGTCCTGGCTGAACAGCCCCTCCCCACCCCTGCCCAGCTGAACAACCTCTCCTGAACAACCCTTGGCGCCCCCTGCAAATAGCTACAGGTATCAGCATCTGGAGCCTGCTGCACTCAAGCCTTTGACTCTACTGTCCCCTGGTGGCCGCTGTCTTTGGTCTTCAGTTGCAGGCTTCCTGCTCTGCTGGCCTAGGGACAGGATCTTGTGAGAAGCTGAATAAGAGTGGGCTGGGGTCAGGAGCGAGAGTACAGCGGGTAGACCTTTGCCTTGCATGCAGCTGACCAGGCTCGATCCAGGAGTAATTCCCGAGCACAGAGCAGCCAGGAGTAACCCTTGAGCATTGCCGTGTGTTACCCAAAAAGACAAATAATTAATTAATTAAAAGGGGGTGGAAAGTCTGGGGGGGGGTGCACAAATAGTGGGCAGGCCACTGGAACAAGTAGGGTCTGAGTCATTTCTCTTCTACACCCTCCCATTAACACACCAAGGAGATCCTAGCAGCAGAAGAGACCAATTAACAAGTCCGGAAGCAATCAACAGCCCACGGCAGCAAACACTATGTGTCCAGAGCCCTGGTGTGTTCCAGTCCCCTCCCTGGCCTTGCCTTGCCCAACAGAATGAAGCAGTAGTCTGTTGTATCTGTCATTCTGGTCTTTGTCCCTTAGGACATCCCTTGTTCCCAGAGGCCATGCCTCTTGGTAAAGAGGCTTCATAGAGACCATGGCCAAAATTCAACACTACCAGGTGTGTGTGAGTGAGCCCTGCCAGTTCAGCATGGTTCCACACAGCTGGAGTCCTCGCCAGCAGAGAGAGGCAAGGACTGAACCTCACTGAACCCCACCCGCACACACAGTCACAGCACAAGACAAATGGAGAGGGCTGTTGCGGTCCACGAGGTTTTGGCAGACTCTGTGCAGACAAAACAATGCTTTGCGATCTAGAGCTTATCACTTAGCTTCTCTGAGCCTCCAACTCTCCCCAGGGCTATGATGCCGAGACTATGCTTAGAGGACTAAAAGGAAGGGTGGGTGTGAAGCACTAAGTCCCCAGAACCACTGATGACACCAATCGAACACCACCCCCCCAGAGTCAGACAGGGTGCTCAGCGCTGAGTACACATCATCAGATTCACCTTCAGCAGCCATCTGTAAACTGGAGCTTTACAGATGGGGAAACAGGTTTCACAAATAAACAACCTTAATTAACAGTGAGAAGGCTAAGGTAGAAAGAAGAGGAGGAACTTGCCCAAAGTCCTAGCCAGCATGTAAAAGCCGATTCAAATGCATATAGCAGCAAAAATAAAAGACAGCTACTTAGGTGTCTGCATCACAATCACCATCACTGCCATTATCCTCACCATCATCACAGTCACCCACTGTCACTACCATTATCCTCACCATCAGACTGTGACTGTCACTGTCCTTATCCTCACCATCATCATAATCAC